>CACVCL010021003.1:0-70702 GCA_902729485.2 Mus minutoides
ATTTCATATATTTATTGTTTTTAATAGCTGAGTAGTACTCCATTGTGTAAATATACCAAATTTTTTGTATCCATTCCTCTGTTGAGGGACATCTGGGTTCTTTCCAGTTTCTGGCTATTATGAATAAGGCTGCTATGAACATAGTGGAGCATGTGTCCTTGTTACCAGATGGAATATCTTCTGGATATATGCCCAGTACTCGATATTTAAGAGGCTGAAAATTTGCAGAGGCTTTGCATGTTGAATGAGATTTGAAGTTTTAGAGGGGCATATTGAACCTTTAAAGTATATCAAATTTTTATATTAAAATGTTGATATTAGTATGATATATTGGAAACAAAGAAAAGAGACAACAATAACACTCTAACATTGATGTTTTTTTTATGTAAACCAGACAAGGGGTCAACTGGAACAGCTATTTGGTTTGTTTCTTTTTCTGTTTTTACCCAAGGTAAATAATTTAGAGTGGGAGAAGGTAATGTCAGTTTAGATAATTCCCCTGTCATATTGAGATGGGGGCATATTTGTGGTGAATTTTCTTGATTTGTGATCTTTATGAGAAGTCCCACCTCAGTGTGAGTATAGGCCCTGGCTGGTAGATACTTAATAATACAGACAAGGAGAGCCATGAAGCCAAAAGCCAGTAAATAGAATACGTCCATGATAGCACTATCAGTTAGTGTATCAGTTCCTGCTTATGGGTCTCTTCCCCCACTACTATGGATATTGTATTATTAGCAGTAAAATAACAATAAAGTCTTTCCTACCAAACTAGATTAATCATGGTAATTTCCTAAGTCAATGTTTAATCAAGCAACTGTAACAATTATACAGCATATACAGCACATTGAAAAATACAAAATTGTAGTTGGCATGTCAGTAATCTAGAGACATATCAAACATCCTTTATGGAAAGAGGGTGTGTAGACTCCTATAGAGCCTGTCTTTTAATACTCAGTTGTAAAATTTTGCATTATTTTGTAAATATGGATAATCCAAACTCTTTTAATTGTAATTCTTTTCATCTAGACTTCACATCCTGAAGGAAAACATGGAGTAAGCTCCTGCAAACATTTGCCCAATTTGCTCTTCTCTTGGTAGATGTTCTAGATTAATATTAGAAACATGCAAGAGGAAAAAAAACACAGTATCACTCAAAGACTGAACTGTCAACCTGAGTTCTCTGGAAAGGATTTCACTACAATGTACTGCTGTTTGTAATTTATTTATACTATGTATTCTGTTTTAATCAGGGATGGAGCTGACCAGTTACTATCTCTCAAAGATCACAAACATAAGGCACTGCATAAGAGAACCAGCAGGTGAAGTATCTACAGAGACCATCTTGCACTGGAACACTGCCATGCTTGGTGTATAAACAGAATATTCTTATATACCTAGTGCCTACATAAAACAGACACATGACTGTGTATATGTTCATGAGGAGGTGACTTGTGTTCAGCCTCAGAGTATTCTAGGTCGTATTTGGTTAAAATGGCAGATTGTGGGTTGAAGGAGAAATATCTGGATTCATAGATCACAACTCCCAACATTTGATATGTAAATATGTTAAGAAATTTGATTTTAGAGTATATTTAGTAAAGATAGTCCCAAATAGAATAAGTGCATACCCAATCCACAGGACCTCTTTCATTGGGAAGGTCTGGTTTTTTTGTTTTTCTTTTTCACAAAACTCTCCTCATACAAACCCACCCCAAATAGTGAAACTCTACCTGTAATGTTGCTGGAAATGAGGATGTTGTGGGTGAAAATCAAGTAAGATGCTGTTCCTGCTCCAGGAAAAACTACACATACTAAATGAGAAAAGACATAATCTATGATGTGTGCAGTATTTAATGTTGAGGGAGGTCACACACTGATACAGCCACCATAGGACACAGGATCCAGGCATGGCTCAGCTTGGGACAGGTGAGATGATCTCTGGGTGTGAGGTGCATCTGAGATCTTCAGTGGATTATGGTGAGGGTAGCAGAGTTGACAAGGAAGGATGATTGAGATTCTATTCTTTTCTCTTTGTCTACTGTTCTCACATACAATGAGTAAGAATACCAGACTACATACTAATTCTAACATAGGGAACCCATTTTTCTCTGAAATTGGCATTGGCATCTCAGGAAACAGCTTCCTTCTTCTCTTTCACATCCTCAAGTTCATTCGTGGGCACAGGCCCAGACTCACTGACCTGCCCATTGGTCTCTTGTCCATAATCCACCTACTGATGCTACTGGTCGCAGCATTCATAGCCACAGACATTTTTATTTCTAGGAGGGGCTGGGATGACATTATATGTAAATTCCTTGTGTACATGTACAGAGTTTTGAGAGGTCTCTCCCTGTGTACCACCAGCATGTTGAGTGTCCTCCAGGCCATCATTCTTAGTCCCAGAAACTCCTGTTTAGCAAAGTTCAAGCATGTATCTCCTCATCAAATCTCAGGTGCCATTCTCTTCCTGAACATCCTCTATATGTTAATTTGCAGTCAACTCTTGGTATCTGTCATTGCCATACCCAATTTAACCGCAAATGACTTTATTTATGTTACTCAGTCCTGCTCTCTTCTACCCTTGAGTTACCTCATGCAAAGCATATATTCTACGCTGCTAGCCATCAGGGAATTCTTTCTTATTAGTCTCATGGTCCTCTCAACTTGGTACATGGTGGCCCTCTTATACATGCACAGGAAACACGCCCAGCATCTTCAAGGAACCAGCCTTTCCCAAAAAAAATCCCCAGAGCAAAGAGCCACCCAGACCATCCTAATGCTCATGAGCTTCTTTGTGCTGATGACCATCTATGACACCATGGTCTCTTGCTCAAGAACAATGTTCCTGAATGATCCAACATCTTACTCTATTGAACTCTTTATAATGCACATCTATGCCACTGTCAGCCCTTTTGTGTTTATGAGCACTGAAAAACCTATAGTTAATTTTTTGAGATCCATGGGGAAGAGGGTGATGAATTTGAATCTTCATTGATGAGCAAGTTCCTTTATAAGAGCCAGTGTGCTGCCATGAGAACTGTCAGTCATGGCATGCTGTCTATGTGCTTTGCCAAATATGAAATATGAAGGTTTTCTGTTAAAATGCCATATTTTAACCAACACGGGAGTAAACATGTAACAGAAGATTTAACAACATACACTTTGAGATATGATAAGGTCATTTCAAAATTTAATTTATTATTTTATGTTATTTCTCAAAGAAGGGTGCTCTGTGAAATAGGTCTTGCCCATTTTGGTCTCATATTTCCCACACTGTTTGTAAGTATGTGACCACTTCACATATGTTTTGATATTTCAATTTTCTGTTATGAATTTTGATAAATTAAAAAAAAACATTTGTTACAAAAAGTAGTGCTATGATCCAGAAAGAAAAAGAATTTTACAGATAACTTTCAAAACATAATTATGTAGAGAAGGCACATAGTGAGTTGTTCAGCAATACTAAAATAACAGGATTTAAAGTTCTAAGGATTTAAAATGGAAACAATAGTCTAGAATTGACAGAACATATGACCAAAACACAGCCTTTGCATGGTGTGGTATATTATTCCGTCTTTATGTGTAAGGCAATTCCAGCACAGGGTGCTGTGGGATGTAGCCCTCAAAAACATGAAATATGCATACCACACTGGCCAGCCTCCTGGAGGTTCAAGGCTCTACCCCATACCTCTCCTTAAACCCCGTATCTCCTCCTTTAGTCTGCACTTTATTTAGCTTCTGGTAAAATCTGATGCTTGTGGAAGCATTAGTCAATTGAGCAAACTCTACTAAAAAGTTAAATAAGTCAATCAAACAAAAGTCACTCTAGATTGCTAAAGCAAGGAGAAAGAGGGTGCACAAAAATCCTTTGAAAAATTAACTTGGACCTCGACTTTTGGACTGATATCCTCTGGGCTTATTGTTTCTATACAATTAGCTGATTTCTAGCTTCAGCTTGGTTGTCTCAAATTGGTTAATTTCAGCAACTGTGTAATGTAGACAAATCAAGAACTTGCTGTGGAAAGTAAGATAACTCAATGAGAGAAAAATACATTTTATGTGGCTTGACAGATATAGGGAAGCAAAACAGACAGAGAGTCACAAAATGCAATGCCATTTTTAGGTTCAAGAAAAAGTGACATTTTTATTGTTTTTGCTTCATGGGTAAACTTTTAATTCAGCAGAGAAACAAGTGTCATAAATTTGTGTATTTCTGGAACATTTGATGTGTACACACACACTAGAACTTATTGAGTAACTAGAGTGTTCAAATGGCATTTTTGTATGTTCTTGGTATTTCCTAATAATAAAGACATATTATTCTCATACAGATATCACAGCATTGTCTCAAGTGCCTCTGAGGTTCAGTGGATAAAGTATTCACTGAACAATAAAAACCTAAGTCCATATACCCAACATCCACTTATCACAAAGAGTAGCAGGCATCTTTCACCCCTATAGTTATTATTGTCAAATGGGTGATGAATTTCCAGAACTTTTGTGTTACTTACCCTGGCCCATATAGTAGAGAATAACAAGAGAACCAACAGAAACAAAGTAGAAAGTCAAGACCAGTGTAATAGATTGAAATCTGGCCTCTACATGCATGCCATGATGCATAGGTGCCCATATTCACAGACATGAACACACATGCACGCGCACGCGCACACACACACACACACACACACACACACACACACAACACATTTAAATTATTCCCCCATGCCAAATAATGATAATATAAATACATTGAAATATAATTATCATTAAGAAAACATTGTGCCAAACAAATCCTGCACACAGATTTAATTCCACTCTTTGCTCATGTGATTCTTGTTCTCAGTCTCTCCTGGGAAAGTGATGTTCTTGCTAGAGATCCTGCTAGGACCATGCTCACGTCTGACACTGAGCGGCAAAGGCAGCTCAAGTGTTGTATCTCCTGGAGAGGGTTTCCTGTGACTGCAAACACATAAATGTAAACAGCAGATCAGACATATGAATATTTTGTATTAGCTGATGCCATAAAGAGATGAGCTTGAAATATGCTTTTAAATTAGAGGTGAATTATCAAATTAAGTCATGTGTTTTTTCATATAAATATCAGTGTGTGTGCAACACAGTGTTTTAAAAAAACAAGTCACAGAAGTGTGTGAATGGTAAACACACATTCCAGACCTTGAAAAGTCATTGTTTACACTTGAATATCACAGGCTTTTAGGTATTTTTACACAGAAAATAATTCAAATCTGGGGTGATGGGAGGAGACAAGTTGGCAAAAGAAAAAATTACATGTACTGTCTTCATTTCAAATACAGTATGCTGCCAGAAAAAGGGTCACATGTCAATAAAATGGAGTGGGATTCAACCACTGCAAGTACAAAAATACAAAGAGTGAAGGTCAAGTCCTGTTCTTAAAGTTCAGCAAAGACTGGATATTTCATAACTGGAACCTGTCCATTAACTGAGACATCCCATGATGCAAATCCCAAACAACAACAACAAAAAATAACAGCCTCTGAGATCTGATAGTCCTAGATGAACTGGGAGTGAGACTCAGCATACTGTGAGACTGTCCACTGTGCATCTTTGAACCTACAGCTTCAATTCCTTGAAAAGCTTCTGACTTAGTTAGGGTTTTATTGATGTGTACAGACACATCACCAAGGCAAACCTTAGAAGGGTAACAATACATTGGGGCTGGCTTAAAGTTTATAAGTTCAGTCCACTATCATCAAGGATATAACATGGTAGGGTCAAGGCAGGCATGGTGCAGGAGGAGCTGAGAATTCTACACTTCTTCCAAAGGTAAGCAGAAGAATACAATCTTTCAGTAAGCTAGTAAAAGGGTCTCCAATCCCACCTCCACAGTGACCCACTTCCTCCAAAAAGTCAATACCTACTCCAATATGGCTATATCTTCAAATAGAGCCACTCCTTGGGCCAACCATATTCAAATCAGTACATTCCACCCCCTGACTCCCATGGGCTTTTTCAAACACCTGAGTCCATGGGAGACAAACATAGCCATAGTATAATAAAAAACATATTTAGGTAAATTTCCAATGTCTTAATCATCTATAGCAGTACAAACATGTAAAAATTCCGAAGTTCAAATTATCTTCATGTTCATCCATCACTTAACTGTAATCCCCAAAACAAGACAAGAAACCAGCTGAATAAACTCTGAACTCTTCAACTCTATATTTGATGTCAATGTAGTTTTCAAGTCTCTAAATCCTTTTTCATCTTTGTTGACTGCCAAAAACTCCTTTTCCTGGGCTATTTTCACTCCACATTAGCAGTTTTTCTCAGCAGATATACCAGACCTATGGCAGCTTGACTACTTTGGGTTCTCCAAAACAATTTCAATATTACAGATTCTTATTCCAGTATCTGAAATCCACTCCTGATATTCTGGGCTTCTACAAAGGGAGGTCACATAGGTAATATTCTTTTACTCTGAAACATCTAGAGCCAGGCTTCCACCATTCAAATCATCCTCAACAATAAAAGGCTTTCATACTCCTATTGATATGGCAAATTAATCCCCACTTATAGCACCCCACTGCACTCCAAATCCAAAGTCCCAAAGTCTACATTCTTTCAAACAAATGAATAGTCAGGCCTATCACAGCAATACCCGAGTTCCTGGTACAACATACTTATATGAACAGAAACCATGACCAGGAAAAATCTAATAAGGATCACATTTAATAGGCACTAGCTTATTAATTCAAAGGTTCACTATCCAGGTGCAATCTACAGGAAGATCTGGAGCATGTACCTTCCAGGGAGTCATAGTACAGGAAAAACTGATAGTTCTACATCTTGTGACAAAAGCAAACAGGAAAATATTACCTTCCAGGCAGCTAGGACGTGGCTCTTAAAGACAGTGCCCACAGTGATACACTTCTTCCAGATAGGTCACCTCTACTACAACAAGGCTGTATCTCCTAATAGTGCCATACCTTGGGCCAAGCATATTCAAACCACTACAGCTTAAAAATATCTGAATAAGTCAAAGTCAAAGAAGTCAAGTCCAATAATAATTCTGGACAAACACAGAGCTGAATACATTACATTAAGATGTGGATTTAATGCAAACTCATTGGCTCTAGCACACCTAGAATCTTGGGAACACTGGTGAGTAGAACTCAATATCTGTTCCAAAGAATTCCAGAAGGTCTTGTGCCAGCAGGAACAGGGATGAAGGAAACCTGCCCAACCAGTGGCTGGGGTTCCTTTGTTCCCACTGGCACCAGCCCCTCACCATTTTGGGCACGAACTCAGCCAGGGTCCCAATGTCCCCAGAGAACTCTCCAAGAGGCAGGTGCCCTAGAACACCCAGGATCTTCAGATCTTTGTGAGTGGAATGTTACATCTGTTCTAACACAACCCAGAGAGTCTTGTGCCAACAGGGAAAGGAAAAATGAAATAAAATAAAATAAAATAAAATAAAATAAAATAAAATAAAATAAAATACAACCCAACTCGCAGCTGTGGTTAGTTCTGGTCAGAGCTAGCCCCACGCCATCTTGAGCACAAATAGGGTGGACCCTAGCACACCCAGGACCTTGATATCACTGGTGAGTGGAACGAAACATCTGTTCCAAAAAATCCTGGAGGGGCTTGTGCCAGTGCCTGAACAGTGGCTGGGGTTAGTTCCAGTGAGCACCATCCCCAACCATCTTGGGCATGAATCAGCTGAGGATCCCAAGGTCTGCAGAGGAGTATCCAAGCCGCAGGCACCCATGCACACCCAGGATCTTGAGATCACTGGTGAGTGGAATGTAACATCTGTTCCAAAAGAACACAGAGGGTCTTGTGCCAGAAGGATAAGTGACAACGGAAACCAGCAAAACCAGCTGCTGGGATTCCTTCTGGTGGCTCCAGCCCTGAAACATCTTGGGAGGACCATAGCACAGAACTCAGGGTACCCTAGTACACCCAGGATCTTGGAGTCACTGTAGGAACAGGGACAAAGGAAACATGTCAAGCCATCGGCTGTGATACGTTCTGGTGACTCCAGCCCCATGCCATTTTGGGCATGAACTCAGCAGGCTTTACCACACCCTGAATCTAGGGATCACTGAGACCAGTCTATGTGGGAATGCAAATGGGTGGCAGAAGCAACAGAGCTTCTTGGACAGGGCACTTAGGGCTTTCATTGTCAGCCAGGAGGCAGAGCTGAAAAACCTGGATGAAATTGACAACTTTCTAGACTGATAACAGGTACCAAAGTTAAATCAGGATCAGATTAACTATCTAAACAGTCCCATTTCCCCTAAAGAAATAGAAGCAGTCATCAATAGTCTCCCAACCAAAAAAAGCCCAGGACCAGATGGGTTTAGTGCTGAGTTCTATCAGACCTTCAAAGAAGATCTAATTCCAACTGTCTTCAAACTATTCCACAAAATAGAAACAAAGGTACTCTACCCAATTCATTCTATGAAGCCACAATTACTCTGATGCCTAAACCACACAAAGATCCAACAAAGAAAGAGAACTTCAGACCAACTTTCCTTATGAATATCCATGCAAAAATACTCAATAAAATCCTCACACCATTCCAGCACCATGTCATCTTGGGTGTGGACACCCTCACAGTCCCCAAAGGACTCTCCACTCGATCTGAGGATCACTGATGAGTGGAACACAACATGTGTTTCAATCCAATAGCTTAGGACCTAAGATGGCAGAGGGGAAGCAGATAACTGGCCTGACGAGGGACACAAGTACCTTCTGGTTGGTGCCAGTACCAGGTCACCTAGGGCACAGAGTCAGCAGACACCCCCATGCTTCTGAGAAGACTCTACTTGTGATCTTAGGATCACTAGTGAGTGGAATACAACATCAGTTCCAATCCAATTGTGACAGGCCTGTGACAGCAGGAACAAGGACACAAGAGCACTTCCTACCAGAGGATCAGGTTACTTTTGATCAGTTCTCCTTTACTTTGGTTTCAAACAGACCAGACAGCTCCAAGGTCCTCAAAGGAGATACCACTTCCAGGCACTGAAAAAAGCCCAGGATCTTAAAACAACAGGATCCCAGGATAACAAGAGCTGCGGCACACCAGTATTTCAGTGTCTCAGAGAAGCTTGACTGCCAAAAACCCTAACACACTCAGAATCTCAGGTTCACAGGAGCACACATTCAAAGAATCACAGTGAAAGGTGGACTATGAGGAGTCCTGAATCAGCTGGGATTATAGGAAGGATAGACTCCAATCCGATATATTGAAGGCAGCAAGCACTTGAGATAAATGATGGTAGGAGGCAAGCATAAGAACAGAAGCAACAGAAACCAAGGTTACTTGGCATCTCAGAAACAAACTCTCCCACAAAGCAAGTGTTGGAAATACAATCACAACAGAAAAGCAACACATGGATCTAAAGTCAATTCTCATGATGATAATGGAGGACTTTAAAAGGAAATACAGGAAAACATATTTAAAGAGCTAGAAGCATTAAAGAGGAAACACAAAAAAACTACCAAACAGGTGATGGAATTGAACAAAACCATCCAGGATCTAATAATGGAAGTAGAAACAATACAGAAAACCCAAAGGGAGACAACTCTGGAGACAGAAAGCCTAGGAAAGAAATTAGAATACATAGATGCAAGAATCAGCAACAGAATATAAGAGATGGAAGAGAGAATCTCAGGTGCAGAAGATTCTATGGAGAGCATGGACATAACAAAGAAAGAAAATGCAAAATGCAAAAGAATCCTAACAAAAAACATCCAGGAAATCCAGAACACAGTGAGAACACCAAATCTACAGATAATAGGAGTAGATGAAATTGAAGATTTTCAACATAAAGGGCCAGCAAATATCTTCAACAAAATTATAGAAGAAAACTTTCCAGACCTAAAGAAAGAGATGCCCATGAACATACAAGAAGCCTACAGAACTACAAATAGACTGGACTAGAAAAGAAATTCCTCCCAACACAAAATAATCAAAACAACAAATGCACGAAATAAACACAGAATATTAAAAGCAGGAAGGGAAAAAGGTCAAGTAACATATAAAGCAGGCCTATTAGAATTACTCCAGACTTCTCACCAAATCCAGCCCTTCAAAAAAAAAATAATGGGAAGACACCAATTCAAGGATTGGAACTATGTCCTAAAAGAAGCAAGAAAGGAATCCTTCAACAAACCTAAGAGAATACAGCCCCAAGAACAAAATCCCAACTCTAACAACCAATAACAAGAATCAAGAATGGCTTTTCCTTAATATCTCTTAATATCAATGGACTCAATTCCTCAATAAAAAGACATGGTCTAAAAGACTGGCTAAACAAACAGGAAGCAACATTTTGCTGCTTACCGGAAACCTACCTCAGGGAAAAAGACAGACACTACCTCAGAGTGAAAGGCTGGAAAACAAATGTCCAAGGAAATGGTCTGAGGAAACAAGCTGGAGTAGCCATTCTAATATCAAATAAAATTGACTTCCAAGCCAAAGTTATCAAAAAAGACAAGCAGGGGCACTTCATACTCATCAAAGTTAAAATCTTCCAAGATGAACTCTCAATTCTGAATAACTATGCTCCAAATGCAATGACAACCACATTCATTAAAAAAAATTTAGTAAAGCTCAAAGCACACATTGTACCTCACACAATAATAGTGGGAGACTTCAACACCCCACTCTCATCAATGGACAGAGCCTAGAAACAGAAACTAAACAGAAACACAGTGAAACTAGAAGAAGTTATGAAACAAATGGATTTAACAGATTTCTACAAGACATTTTATCATAAAAAAAAAGGATATACATTCTTCTCAGCACCTCATGGTAACTTCTCCAAAATTGACCATATAATTGGTCTCAAAATAGGCCTAAACAGATAGAAAAATATTGAAATTGTCCCATGCATCCTATAAGACCACCATGGAATAAGGCTAATTGTCAATAACAACATAAATATAGAAAGCCAACATTCACGTGGAAACTGAACAACATTCTACTCAATGATACCTTGGTCAAGGAAGAAATAAAAAAAGAAATTAAAGACTTTTTAGAGTTTAATGAAAATGAAGCCACAACATACCCAAATTTATGGGGCACAATGAAAGCATTCCTGAGAAGAAAACCCATAGCTCTGAGTGCCTCCAAATAGAAACTAGAGAGAGCATTCACTAGCAGCTGGACAGCACACCTAAAAGCTCTAGAACAAAAGGAAGCAAATTCACCCAAAAAGAGTAGATAGCAGGAAATAATCAAACTCAGGGCTGAAATCAACCAAGTGGAAACAAAAAGAAATATTCAAAGAGTCAACCAAACCAGGGGCTGGTTCTTTGAAAAAATCAACAAGATAGATAAACCCTTAGCCAGACTCATAAGAAGGCACAGGGACAGCATCCTAATTATCAAAATCAGGAAAAAAAAGGGAGACATAACAACAGATCCTGAGGAATTCCAATACACCATCAGATCCTTTTACAAATGGTTATATTCAACAAAACTGGAAAACCTGGATGAAATGGACAAATTTCTAGACAGATACCAGGTACCAAATATATATCAGGATCAGATTAATTACTTAAACAGTCTTATATTAGCTAAAGAAATAGAAGCAGTCATTAATAGTCTCCCAACCAAAAAAAGCCCAGGACCAGATGGGTTTAGTGCAGAATTCTATCAGACCTTCAAAGAAGACCTAATTCAAGTTCTTCACAAACTATTCCACAAAATAGGAACAGAACGTACTCTACCCAATTCATTCTATGAAGCCATAATTACTCTGATACCTAAACCACATGAAGACCCAACAAAGATAGAGAACTTCAGACCAATTCCCCATATGAATATTGATGCAAAAATACTGAATAAAATCCTCGTAAACAGAATCCAAGAACACATCAAAACTATCATCCATCATGATTAAGTGTGCTTAAAGTAGGCTTCATCCCAGGGATGCAGGGATGGTTTCATACACAAAAATCCATCAATGTAATCCTCTAAATAAACAAAAATCAAAGGCAAAACCACATGATCATCCCATTAGATGAGGAGAATGTATTTGACAAAAACCAGCACACATTCATGATAAAAAGTCTTGGAAAAATCAGGAATTCAAGGCATATACACCGAAACATAGTAAAAGCAATATACACCAAACCAGTAGCCAACATCAAAGTAAATAGAGAGAAAATGGAAGGAATCCCACTAAAATCAGGACTACACAAGGCTGCCCTCTTTCTTCCTACCTATTCAATATAGTAGTTGAAGTTCTACCCAGAGCAATTAGAAAACAAAAGTCGATCAAGGGGATACAAATTGGAAAGGAAGAAGTCGAAATATCACTATTTGCAGATGATATGATACTATATATAAATGACCCTAAAAATTCCACCAGAGAACTCCTAAACCTGATGAACAGCTTCAGTGCAATAGCTGGAAATAAAATTAACTCAAAAAAATCAATGCCCTTTCTCTACGCAAAGGATAAACAAGCTGAGAAAGAAATTAGGGACACAACACCCTTCCCAATACTCACAAATAATATACAATTACTAGGTATGACTCTAACTAAGGAAGTAAAAGATCTGTATGTTAAGAACTTCAAGTTTCTGAAGAAAGAAATAAAAGAAGATTTCAGAAGATGGAAAGATCTCTTCTATGGATTGTCAGGATCAATATAGTGAAAATGGCTATCTTGCCAAAAGCAATCTATAGAGTCAATCAAATCCCCATCATAATTCCAACTCAATTCTTCAACGAATTAGAAAGGGCAATTTGCAAATTCATCTGGAATAATGAAAAACCAAGAATGAAAAAATCTCTTCTCAATGATAAAAGAATCTCTGGTGGAATCACCATTTATGTAGTACAGAGCAATTGTGATAAAATCTGCAAGGTACTGGTATAGCAACAGACAGGTAGACCAATGTAATAGAATTGAAGACCCAGAAATGTATCTACAAACCAATGGTCACTTGATATTTGACAAGGGAGCTAAAACCATCCAGTGGAAAAAAAGACAGCACTTTCAACAAATGTTGCTGGCACAACTAGCTACGGTTATCAGGTAGAAGAATGCAAATTGATCCATTCTTATCTCTTGATTCTAAGGACAAGTCTAAGTGGACCAAGGAACTCCACATAAAACCAGAGACAGTGAAATTTATAGAGGAGAAAGTGGGGGAAAGCCTCGAAGATATGGGCACAGGAGACAAATTACAGAATAGAATGGCTTGTGCTGTAAGATTGAGAATTGACAAATGGGACCTCAAAAAATTGCATGGCTTCTGAAAGGCAAAAGACACAGTCAATAAGACAAAAAGGCCACCAACAGATTGGGAAAGTACTTTTAACAATCCTAAATCAAATAGGAAACTAATGTCCAATATATATAAGAACTCAGGAAGATGGACTCCAGAAAACCTAATAAACCTATTAAAAATTGGGGCACAGATCTAAACAAAGAATTCTAAACTGAGGAATTCCAAATGGCTGAGAAACATCTGAAAAAATGTTCAACACACATAATCATGAAGAAAATAAAAATCAAAACAACCCAGAGATTATACCTCACACCAGTCAGAATGGCTAAGATCAAAAATTCAGGTGACAGCAGATGCTGGCGAGGATGTGGAGAAAGAGGAACACTCCTCCATTGTTGGTGGGATTGCAAGCTTGTTCAACCAATCTGGAAATCAGTCTGCCAGTTCCTCAGAAAATTGGACATAGTACTACTGGAAGATCCAGCAATACCACTTTTGGGCATATATCCAGAAGGTATTCCAACTGGTAATAAGAACACGTGCTCTACTATGTTCATAGCATCCTTATTTATAATAGCCAGAAGCTGGAATGTACCTAAATGTCCCTCAACAGAGGAATGGATACAAAAATGTGGTACATTTACACAATTGAGTACTACTCAGCTGTTAAAAATGAATTTATGAAATTCCAAGGCAAATGGATGGATCTGGAGGGTATCATCCTGAGTGAGGTATCACAATCACAAAAGAAGTCATTAGATATGCACTCACTGATAAGTGGTTATTAGCCCAGAAACTTAAAACACCCAAGATACAATTTGCAAAACACAAGAAAATCAAGAAAGAAGACCAAAGTTTAGATACTTCATTCCTCCTTAGGTTAGGGAACATAATACCCATGGAAGGAGTTACAGATTCAAAGTTTGGAGCTAAGATGAAAGGATGGACCAGCCAGAGAATAACCCACCTGGGGATTCATCCCATAATCTGTCACCAAACCCCAAAACTATTGCATATGCCAACAAGATGTTGTTGAAAGGACCCTGATATAGCTTGGCAAATACAGAAGTGGATGCTCACATTCATCTATATGATGGAACACAGGGCCCCCAATGGAGGAGCTAGAGAAAGTACCCAAGGAGCTGAAGGGGTCTGCAATGCTATAGGTGGAAAAACAATATGAACTAACCAGTACCTCCAGAGCTTTTGTCTCTAGCTGCAAATGTAGCAGAAGTTGGCCTAGTCGGTCATCATTGGGAAGAAAGGCCCCTAGGTCTTGCAAACTTTATGTGTACAGGGGAACACCAAGGCCAAGAAGTGGGAGTGGGTGGTTAAGGGAGCAGGACAGGGGGACAGTATGGGGAACATTTGGGATAGCATTTGAAATGTAAATAAAGAAAATATCTAATAAAAAATGTGTTGGTGACTAAACTCTTCTTAAACAATAAGCTGACTTTATATACTTGACTGCTTTGGGGCTCATGTTGTGGAACAGGGTAGGGGAACTGAGTCAATCTCACTTGTCAGGCACCAGGATGCCAGGTACCCTCTAGAGAGCATTTGCTGGGTCTAAGTGTGATTTCAAACAGTTTGGTACCTTTGTCTGGTCAAAAGGATTGCTGGAGGTGTATGTTCTCATCTGAGAAATTCCTTAGAACCTGGAGTAAGTGAGTGAAGCCTGTATATCATGAAGTAGATATTACAAAAATAAAAATAAAATTAAAAACCTCTGAATACCCATGATAAAACTTACATACCATATAAAGGAGGACCAAAGTGTGGATGCTTCAATCCTACTTAGTAAAGGGAACTAAAGACTCATTGGAGATAGACAGTGGGCAGGACTTAGGAGGAAGAGGAGGAGGAGAAAAATGGGGATCAGGATAGGTATAGGAGGAGACTGAGGAGATGTAGAGGGGTTCAGGAAATTGAAAAGAGGAGTGTAGCAATAAAGGATGGGAACTGGGGGTAGTCAGCAGAAAGTCCCAGACTCCAGGAAAGCAAGAGGCTCCTAGGACCTAACAGAGATGACATTAGGTAAATTACCCAACAAAGGAGAGAGAGAACCTATAGAGACCATATCCAGAGGTAGGCATGGCCCATGGTTGTGGGATGTTTCCACACAACCATCTCAAAGTTTGAACACAGAATTGCTCTTGTCTAAAGAAAATACAGGGACAAAGAGTGGGGCAGAGACTGCAGGAAAGGCCATCCAGAAACTGCCCCACCTGGGGATCCATTCCATATGCAACCCCAAAACCCAGTCACTATTTGTGATGCCAAGAAATGCTTGCTGGAAGGAGCCTGATATGGATGTCTACTGATTGGTTTAGGCAAAGTCCTGTTAATATTGATAGAAGTGCTTGAAGCCAACCATCGGACAGAGAAGGGGACCAGATGGAGGAGTTAGGCAAACGACTTAAGGACCTGAAGGGGTTTGCAACACCATAGATAGAACAATAATAACAAGCAACCAGACCACCCAGAGGTCCCAAGGACTAAACAACCTACCAAAGCATACACATGGAAGAACCCATGACTACAGTTGCATGTGTAGTAGGATGGCTTTCTATGGCATCAAAGGGTGGGGAGGCCCTTGGTCCTGTGAAGGGCTGATGCACCTATGTAGGGAAATGCTAGGGTGGTGGGGAAGGAGGAGTAAGTGGGTGGGGGACCATTCTCATGGAGGCAAGGAAAGGAGCTGGATGATCCATACCTACATTTATCAGGATCTTTATATTACTTTGTGTAAAATACCTAGGGGACAAAAGAAAAACTGCCTGTCATTTCTGTCGATAAAGATATTAAGACTTCCTGATTCCATCTGTGAGGAGAAAGCTGGCCATTCAATCTCCCTGAGGAGAAGAATCCTGGGTTGGCCCAAGGAACAATTATGGTCAAGCTGCCTATGATTGCACAGCACCAAACTGCAACATCTCCCTTCATTTCGACATTTAATTTAAGATCATTTTTAGTTTTTACTAAGAGAAGAAAATCTGGATGTCATAGTGCACTGAACAAAAATTTCATGGGAACAGTTCCTCCATGTGTTGGAGGACCCTGAAAGAAGCAGCCTGTAATTCACTGTGTAGATTTAATCAGAAACATGGAAGTTTAAGGAAGGCACCAGCAGTCTCACTGTTAGCAGGGGAATTGTACGGTAGTTTAGTTTGTGTTCCTTTTGGCTGAGGAGAAAATTAGCAAGTTTGTGCTGACTACATTGTGTCTTGTTCTAACTTGCAGGTGTGCCAAGGAAGCTCAGTGAAAAGTTTGAGCCCAGTTCACACAAGACAGATGTTATCCAACAGAGTAGACTCAACTCAACAGGTAAAATGTCCCAGTGGGATCCCACATGTCCCTGCTCTCCAGTGGGAACTTGTCACTGACAGTCACTAAAATTACAGGCTGCAGAGATGCTTTAAAGGCTCCCGTCACCTAAGCCAGTGCAGGATCTCCTCAGGCTCAGATTCCACCTGCCCCTCCACTTCCATCTGAGTAAGTGCCCTGAGTAAGTACAGAGTCAGAAGGTGGCTGGGACCCAGGCAGGCTGTGGGAGGAGGAGCTCTGGAGCTGCAGGGGGAGTTTCAGCCTCTGCCATGGGGAAGCTGAGTCTGAAGGCTCTCAGCACAGGGTACTGTGTGCTGCAGCAAGTGCATTTTCTTCCTGGGGTATTCATTTAAGGTCCTAAACTTAACTAATTTTTAAAAGATGTCTGTTAATTTTAATTTCCATTTATTTTTCTGAGCTAATTACCAAATTTATTTAATCATACATAAGTTGTATGCTATAATTTCCAGATGATTTTAGAAGAAAGAATATGATTTTGTATGCATCTTGAAAGGTACTGATGTTTAAATTCAAATTTAAGCAAATAATTTTGCTTCTCTTAATTATGTACCATAAAGGCAATGGTGTTGATATACTGCCTTCTATAAAGTGAATACTTAGAAGTTTTAAAAGCCTTTGAAAAAGAAATGCATGGTATGTTCAAACCTCACCTAACAGAGTGCCCCATGCTGAACTTTATAGCCTGGAATTCCCTGTTTAACTTTATAAATTATGTCTTAAACTATCTTCATTCTGTTACCCATTCTGGTGATGAGGTTACAGGACATGGATTGTTACTAACTAGTGAGTATGATCCTAATGGACATGATATTTGTGTTCTTTAATCATTTCTGTGATCTAATTGTTGAATAAATATGCTTTATTCTTTTCTGATAATACAAATGCACTGGGAGGGATGTCAGAGCTGCTTAGCAGAAAAGCCGAGCCTCTCAGGAGGCATCACTGGGTGATGAGGGAAGGAGGCTGTGCTGCAGCACTGTGCAGGGTCCATGTTGATGGCTGGAGTCTGTGCCACGCTGCCTCGCTGGGGTATCTGAACCTTCTGTTCCTGGAGGTTTATTTAGAAACACCATGTAGCACTCTCACTGCCTGTCTAAAGAAAAAAAATGCACAGCTACAAAGCTTTAAGGTTTCAAACACAATTCTTACACAGTCTATCAAGCAGCTGCCCTTCCTCAGCCTAAGGGCTCTTCATGGTTTTCCCATCACTTTTGCAAAGTTCATTGACTTTTGACATCTCTGGAAACAGTGTTGGCATCTGCTGGGTGATTTTCTTGCCTTCACCAATACATCAACCATCTCTCCCTAATTTCTGTCTAGGTTTGACTGATGATTGTGCCAAAGGTAAACATCCTGACTGAGTAATCTCACCTTCAAACTGTTGACCCGTGCCACCTACCAAACTCTTTGTGATGATCCTATCTGTCAGTGGTGTCCATGATTTTGGTAATTGTATAATGACACAAAGGCTAAAACCAGAGCCTCCTTGATATAGGGAGATTTCAATTTTTCCTCTCTGAGCAGTCACAGCCTTAGCAATCGACTTTAACTGAAGACTGATCAGGTTCCTCTCTGTCAGTTCTTGTTCCTTTTGTAATCTGCCAAAATGCCTTCTTTCTTTTACTTTCTCCCGGTGTAGCCTCTTTTAATGGGACCAGTTTCAGAAATCAGTGACCTTTCCTGGTATTATGTACACTATGAAGAGAATTTCATGTCTATTGAAAGAAGCCTGTTTTGTTAAGTTGTGAAAACTGCAATCACATTGCCTGATGCAATAGATTGTCTCAGGTATGACAGCTTACTCTCTCCTGCCCTCAATGATAGATGAATGTCTTTTAATTCTGCAGATAAGAGAGTGTGGATCCTCTCTTCCGGTTTCCTAAGCCATGCTCAGCCAGGAAGGTGTGAGCTGCTGAGGCTAAACTGGGAAGGGAAAAGCTAGAGAATTCCTTGTGCCTTGTATCTAAGGGGGGGTTCTACTCACCAGAGGGTTTCTCTAGAAATTATACATCTGTCTAGAATTTGCATGCCTCACTGATTCTTTTTTGTTGTTTGTTTTTTCAAATCTTAATTTCTCTGTGTAGCCATGGATGGCTTAGAACTAACACTGTAGACAAGTTAGGTGTTGAACTTGAATATAAGAAATCTGCCACCACTGCATGGCTCTGTTTTTATGATGTAAAATTATATGAAATTGTATGGTCAGTAAAATTTGCATGTAACAGGATGACTAGAGAAATGTTATCTGTATTGGTCCTGGTACACAGGTGTTCCTGATGTCAAGCAATCACATCAATCTAAGTTTTCTCTTTGCTCCTGTGGAATTCCACCTCCAGAATAATAAGGGTTTCCAGTGCTTTCAAAGCCAGAATCCCTGCAGCCATGATGTTGAGAATATCACTGAGGAGTCACAGCCTCTGTGCCTGCCTGAATTCATAAGAGCTTCAGTTTCGTAGGGTTGAGGTTTCTGAAGTGACCCTGACACCTGCACTGCCTGGACCTGCTCTGGAGAGCTGACAGCACACTGCCTGGACCCTCTGACATGGTGATCTATTTTTTTTTCCATAAGATCAAGTTCCTGTTCATTTCTTTTCTCTTTTCTTTGTTACTGCTTCTTGTTTCCTTTATTCTTATTTACTCTTTCATATTCTATTTAGCTCACTGCAGTTATATAAAAATCTACATTTCCAGAAACAATGTGAGATAAATCATTTTAGAATTCTCATACCTCTTATTCAGCTGATGCCAATGTGAACATGATGCCAGCTACTACCTTAAACTCCACACGTGTGTTTAAAAGAATCAGATGGCAATCAGTAAACACAGATTACAAAATGACATCCAGAGTATGTGCTCCATGTGGCATTTGTCCCATAAAGCAACTGCCAGTTTCATTGATCACTGGGAAACAAAAGAATATCTTTCTACTCCCTACTATGTTCTGATTCTTGGGACAGGTATTTAGAAAACAAACCAATATGTTTTATAAAGAACATCATAATAAAAGATGAGTAGTTAATAACAATCCATTATGTTTATATGACATATCTAGCATACATGATCCATAATTTTATAAAGAATTATCCTTTTATAAAGATGCTGCATATTTTTATTTTTAGGAAGACTGCTCTGTTAAATGTTTTCATGAACTACCTGCCTCAGGTCTAATGCCTTAACCAATACCCTGTACTTGTGAATTTTTATCAATTTTACCCCTCCTTAATATCTTCCATTACAGTATCTAAATACGTATAGAACAATTTCACCCACAATCTTGACTTCCAGTATTAAATTTTTACTCTAGATAGAAAATTGTTTAAAAAGTTACATGCCCCATATGCTTGCTGTCTGTGCAACATAGAGGGAGACTCAAATGGGAAAAATGCAACCACTAGACTGGCACATGGGCAAGCACCTGGTATATATTCCTGATTGATGATTGATTTGATATTGGAGGGCCCAGCTCACTGTGGACGCTCCACACCTGGGCTGGGGTTCCTAGGTTCCTTGATACTGTAGACTGAGGAAGGTATAAAGAGCAGTGCAGTCAGCAACACTACTCAATAGCATCTCCATCAGTTCCTGCCTCCAGGCCCTTATTTTGAGTTTTTTTTTTTCATTTTTTTTCTCTTTATTAGATATTTTCTTCATTTACATTTTACCTGTTATCCAGAAATTTTCCCTTACCCTCCCGCGTCCCCGCCCTGCTCCCCTACCCACCCCCTCCCACGTAATGGCCCTGGCATTCCCCTGTACTGGGGCATATAGAGTCTGTATGACCAAGGGGCCTCTCCTCCCAATGATAGCCAACTAGGCCATCTTCTTCCATATATGCAGCTATAGACATGAGGGCAGGGGGAACTAGTTAGTTCATGTTATTCTTCCATCTAGAGGGTTGAAGACCCCTTCCGCTCCTTGGGTACTTTCTCTAGCTCCTACCTTGGGAGTCCTATGTTCCAACTAATAGCTGACTGTGAGCAACCACTTTCGTGTTTACCAGGCACTGGTATAGCCTCCCACAAGACAGCTATATCAGGTCCCTTTCAGCATTATCTTGCTGGCATATGCTATAGTGTTTATTTTGGTGGCTGATTATGGGAGGGATCCAGAAATACAAGCTGTATGATGAAATCATCCCTTTCTCCCTCACTTGCTTTTCATCATGCTATTTTTTCATAGCATCAGAAGGCATAACCAAGACAGAAATTGGTACTAGGATATGGGGTTAACATTGTCAGACCTGACCATGTGATATTTAGAAATTGAGGAAGAATTTGGAAACATTAAGCTGTAGGATACATAGGATGCTGATATCTTAGTGGATTATTCTGTGTGGTCTCAGAATATAATGCGGACACCAATGCAGATGATGGAGACTTGTCATAGGAAGATCAAGAGGGACGTTTGAGAATCCCTTTAAGATTCTATGAGGTTAATTTGTATTTCAAGGACCACTAAAGTGAATCATTTCCCTTGCTGGAACAATAAAAACCTTCTGAAAAGTGTTTTCTTGGGTTCAGCACAGAGACACACTGGTTCAGATATGGTTGAGGCTGAAATTCGTGCTCACACAGAAATTGGTAGCTTAAGAGTCTCTCAGCTTCTGTTTCCAGGATCTGTCCTTTGTTGAGAGTGGGGTGGTGAAGTCTCCTGTTATTATTGTGTGAGGTGCAATGTGTGCATTGAGATTTACTAAAGTTTCTTTAATAAATGTGGCTGCCCTTTCATTTGGAACATAGATATTTAGAATTGAGAGTTTTTCTTGGTAGATTTTACCTTTGATGAGTATGAAGTGCCCCCTAGTTGCCTGTAAGGCAGACTTCCACTAGCAGCCATTGGATGAAGACATATAACTCTCAGCTCTGCCTGTGCCATGACTACCTGGATACTGCCATGCTCCCACCTTGATGATAATATACTAAACCTCTGAACCTGTAAGCCAGCCCCAATTAAATGTTATTTTTTGTTAGAAAAAAAAAAGAGTCTCTCAGGTTTTACTGATTCTGAAAGCAAGGACGAAGCAGGGAGTGACACTGCATCCTGTCACCTCTGGCTGGGATAGAGTACCTAAAGAGAGTCAAGAAGAGAATATTGATGAAGCTTCAGCCCACTTGAAATACAGATTTAAGCAATCTGAGATTTCAGCATCACAAGACATTGATTAAGAAGAGCAGTAGCTGCTTGGGGTTAGGCCACTTTTTTGAGTCTGCCAGACAAGATGTGAGTGATATGGACAGTTTTCCCAGCACTGTGGAGGAGCCCAGAATATTGTTATTGAGTCAAGAAACTTGACCTAGTTTTAAAGTGTTGGACTTTGTTGAGTTTGATTGTGACTGAGCCTTGGTTCTTACTTTAGGGAACAAGAAAATATTTAAGGTATGAATTATGTTACAGGGACCTATAATTAAGAGTATTTAGCCTTATAAATGGATAGATTTTGGAGTTTTACAAAGATTTGAACTTTACAGACACTCTATGTATTTTATAGAAATTTTGAAAATGTAAGAGAGATGACTATTTTAGAGACTGAAAATTAGGAAGAGACTTTGCATGTTGATCAAGTTATGAAGTTTTGGGGTGGTATATAGAACTTTTAAAGTATATCGAATTTTTATATTAAAATTTTAACATTAGTATGATATCTTGCCAACAACAACAACAACAACAACAACAAAAAGACAAGGTTAACAGTGCAACAATGATGTTTTTATCTAAAGTTGACCAGGGGTCAACTGGGACAGTATTTTGGTTTGTTTGTTTCTTTGTTTTTTTTTTGATCCGAAGTAAATAATTTAGAGTGGGAGAAGATAATGTCAGTTTAGATAATTCACCCACAAGATTGAGACTGGGGCATTCATGTGGTGAATTTTCTTGATTTGTGATCTTTATGAGAAGTCCCACCTCAGTGTGAGTATAGGCCCTGGCTGGTAGATACTTAAGAATACAGACAAAGAAATTCATGAAGCCAAACCAGTAAATAGCACACCTCCATGATTCTGCATCAGTTCCTGCCTATAGTCTCTGCCTTAAGTTCTTCCCCCAACTACCTTGGATAATATATTATTAGCAGTTGCATGCAATAAAAGCTTTCCTACCAAATGGGTTTGATCATGGTGATTTACTAAGTCAATGTCTAATAAAGAAACTGTAACAATTCTGCAGCATATACAGCACATTGATAAGTATAAACTTGTAGTTAGCCTGTCAGGATTCTGGAAAAGTATCAGACCTCATTTATGGAAAGAGGGTGTGTAGACGTCAATAAATCTGTCTTTCAAGGCTGAGTTGTACAATTTTGCTTAAGTTCTGTAATAAGTGATAATGCAAACTCTTATTTTTCTTTTTTCTTTTCTTTTTTCAATTGTTTATTAGATATTTTCTTTTTTTAGATATTTTCTTTATTTACATTCTAATGCTATATTGAAAGTTCCCTATACTCTCTCCTTGCCCTGCTCCCCTATCCACCCACTCCTAATTCTTAGCCCTGGCATTGTGCTGTACTGGCACATATGACTGGCAATCTGACTAGACTATCTTCTGCTACATATGCAACTAGAGACACAAACTCTGGGGGGTAATTGTTAGTTCATAGTGTTGTTCCACATATAGGGTTGCAGATACCTTCAGCTCCTTGGGTACTTTCTCTAGCTCCTGCATTGGGGGCCCTTTTTTCCATCCAATAGATGACTATGAGCATACACTTTGGTATTTGCCAAGCAGTGAGTGACATAGCCTCACAAGAGAGAGCAATATCAGAGTCCTGTCAGCAAAAACTTTCTGGCATATGCAATACTATCTGGGTTTGGTGGTTGTATATGGGATAGATCCCCGGATGGGGCAGTCATGAGTGGTCTTTCCTTCTGTCTTAGTTCTGAACTTTGTCTCTGTTACTCCTTCCATGGGTATTTTGTTCGCCATTCTAAAGAGGGACAAATATCTATATTTTGGTCTTCCATTTTCTAGAGTTTCATGTATTTTACAAATTGTATCTTGGATATTCTAAGTTTCTAGGCCAATATCCACTGATCAGTGAGTGCATACCATGTGTGTTCTTTTGTGATTGGGTTACCTCACTCAGGATGATATCCTCCAGATGCAACCATTTGCCTAGGGATTTCATGATTCATTGGTTTTAATAGATGAGTAGTACTCAGTTGTGTAAATGTACCACAGTTTCTGTATTCATTCCTCTGTTAAGGGACATCTTGGTTCTTTCCAGCTTCTGGCTAATATGAATAAGTTTCCTATGAACATAGTGGAGCATGTGTCCTTATTGCAAGTTGGAACATCTTCTGGGCATAAGCTCAGGACATGAATTGCTGCATCTTCCAGTAGTACTGTGTCCAATTTTCTGAGGAACCACCAGACTGATTTCCCGAGTGATTGTACCAGTTTTCAATCCCACTAACAATGGAGGAATGTCCCTCTTTCTCCCCATCCTTGCCAGCATCTGCTGTCACATGAATTGTTGATCTTAGCCATTCTAACCTGTGTGAAGCAGAATCTCATGGTTGCTTTGATTTACATTTCCGTGGTGATTAAGAATGTTGAACATTTTTTTCAGATGCTTCTCAGGCCTTCAGTATTCTTCAGTTGAGAATTCTTTGTTTACCTGTACCCCATTTTTTAATAGGTTAATTAGATTTTCTGGAGTCCATCTTCTTGATATATATATATGGGATATTATTCTCCTATCTGATTTAGGATTGGTAAAGATCCTTTCCCAAACTGTTGGTGGCCTTTTTGTCTTATTGACAGTGTCTTTTGCTTTACAGAAGGTTTGCAATTCTATGAGGTCCCATTTGTCAATTCTGGATCTTACAGCACAAGCCATTGCTGTTCTATTTAGGAATTTGTTCCCTGTGCTCATATCTTCGAGGCTTTTCACCACTTTCTCCTCTGTAAGTTTCAGTGTCTCTGGTATTATGTGGAGTTCCTTGATCCACTTAGACTTGACTTTAGTACAAGGAGATAAGAATGGATCAATTCACATTCTTCAATATGATAACCTCGAGTTGTGCCTGCACAATTTGTTGAACATGCTGTCTTTTTTCCACTGGATGGTTTTAGCTCATTTGTCAAAGATCAAGTAACCATAGGCATGTGGGTTCATTTCTAGGTCTTCAATTCTATTCCATTGGTCTACCTGTCTGTCACTGTACCTGTACCATGCAGTTCTTATCACAATTGTTCTGTAGTACAGCTTGTGGTCAGGCATAGTAATTCCACCAGAAATTCTTTTATCATTGAGTAGAGTTTAATGCAAACTCTTTTATCTGTAATTCTATTTCCCCCAGACTTCACATCCTGAAGGAAGACATGGAGTAAGCTCCTGCAGATATTTGCCCAATTTGCTCTTCTCCTGAAAGCAGTTCTAGACTGAGATAGAAACATGCAAGATGAAGATATAGAGATCATTCAAAGGCTGAAATGTCAACCTGAGTTCTCTGGGAAGAACTCCACTACAACATTCTGCTGTTAATAATTTATTTATATTTTATGTTCTATTTCAAGAAGGGCTAAACCTGATCAGTTACTATCTCTCCCTGATCACAAACATATGGCACTGCATGTGAGAATTGGAAGGTGAAATATCTACAGAGTCCATCTTGACCTGCAACACTGCCATGCTTGGTGTGTAAACAGAATATTCTCATGTACCTGGTGTCTACCTGACACAGGCACATGGCTGTGTATGTTTTCATTGGGAGGTGACTGGAGCTCAGCCTCAGAGTGTTCCAGGTCATAGTTGGTTAAAATGGCAGACTGTGGTTTGAAGAAGAAACATCTGGATTCACAGATCACAATTCCTAACATTTGATATATAAATATATTAAGAAATTTGGTTTTATACTATATATTTAGTCCACATGACCTGTTTCATTGGGAAGGACTGATTTCTTTCACAAAATCCTCCTCATTCAAACTCACCCAAAATAGGAAAACTCTGTCTGTTATGTTGCTGGAAGTAAGGATGTTGTTGATGAAAATCAAGTAAGATGCTGTTCCTGCTCCAGGAAAATCTACACATGTTAAATAAGAAAAGATATAGTCTATGATGTGTGCAATATTTAATATTGAGGGTTCTCAGGCACTGATGAAGCCAAAATAGGACACAGGATCCAGCAATGGCTCTGCTTAGAAAAGGTGAGATGGTCTGGGGTTGTGAGGTAAAGCTGTGGTCTTCAGTAGATTATGGTGAGGGAAACAGAGTTGCCATGGAGGGATGAGTGAGATTCTGTTCTTTTCTCCTCAGCCACTGTTCTCACATACAATGAAAAAGAACAGCAGACTACACATTCATCTAACATAGGTTACACATTTTTCTTTGAAATTGGCATTGGCATCTCGGGAAACAGCTTCCTTCTTCTCTTAAACATCTTCAAGTTCATTCGTGGGCACAGGCCCAGACTCACTGACCTACCCATTGGTCTCTTGTCACTAATCCACCTACTGATGCTACTGGTTGCAGCATTCATAGCCACAGACATTTTTATTTCTTGGAGTGGGTGGAATGACATCATATGCAAATTTCTTGTGTACCTGTACAGAGCTTTGAGGGGTCTCTCCCTTTGTACCACCAGCATTTTGAGTGTCCTCCAGGCCATCATTCTTAGTCCCAGAAGCTCCTGTTTAGCAAAGTTCAAGCATATATCTCCCCATCACATCTTATGTGCCATCCTTTTCCTGAGCATCTTCTATATGTTAATTAGCAGTCACCTCTTGATATTCATCATTGCCACCCCCAACTTAACCACGAATGACTTTATGTATGTTTCTCAGTCCTGCTCTATTCTACCCTTGAGTTACCTCATGCAAAGCATATATTCTATGCTGCTAGCCATCCGGGAATTCTTTCTTATTAGTCTCATGGTCCTCTCAACTTGGTACATGGTGGCCCTCTTATGCATGCATAGGAAACAGACACAGCATCTTCATGGAACCAGCCTTTTCCCCAAAAAGTCCCCAGAGCAAAGAGCCACCAAGATCATCCTGATGCTCATGAGCTTCTTTGTGCTGATGAGCTTCTATGACATTATTTTTGCCTTCTTGAGAACTATGTTCCTGCATGATCCAACATCTTACACTATCGACCACTTTATGATTCAAATCTATGCCACTGTCAGCCCTTTTGTATTTATGAGCACTGAAGAACATATAGTTAACTTTTTGAGGTCCATGTGTAAGAGGGTGATGAATTTGAATCTTCACTGATGGGCAAGATCCATAAGAAGAGCCAGTGTGCTGCCATCAGAACTGCCAGTCATGGCATGCTGTCTATGTGCTTTGCCACAGGTTAAATATGAAAATGTTTTTCTGTTAAAATGATTTATTTTAACCAACATGAGAGTAAATATGTAACAGATTTAACAACATACACATTGAGATATGAGAAGGGGATTTTAAATTTTATTTTATTTTTAATATTATTTCTTAATGAAGAGAGATCTATGAGGTATTCCTTGCCCATCTAGATCTTAGATAACCCACACTGCTTGTAAGTATGTGACCACTTCACATATGTTTTGATATTTCAATTTTCTGTTATGAATTTTGACAAATTAAAGGAACATTTCTTACCCTATTAAAAAATGCAGTACAAGCCCTTCTGGTCCACATCGCTCCAGCGCAGGGCGCAAGGCCCGGGTGCTGTGCACCTGACCAGGTTTCTGGTGGGACTCTCCTAGCAATCTAGGGAACACTGGTGAGAGGAACACACATCTGTTCCAGTCCAATATCGTGGGACCTGAGTCTGCAGCCAGGAGATAGACAGGGCGGCAGCGGACCCCTTCCCTTCTGGCCCACACTGCTCCAGCACCAGGCGCAGGAGACACCAGCCAGGAGACTGATAAAGGCCCAGAGCAGGACAGACTCTTCCTTCAGGTCCAGTCCGGTGCACCTCGCACCAGCTCAGGGCTTGGGCACAGGCTCTGCGCACTCTCCCTGAGGCCCCTTCGGGACTCCCCAAGCTATCTTGGGACCACAGGTGATCATCTGAACTCAGCATCTGTTCCGGCCCAATCGCGAGTGACCTAAGACACCAGCAGGAGATTGATAAAGGCCCAGGACAGGACAGAATCTCCCTTCTGTTCTGCACCAACACCAGGTCTCCTTGGGCAGGGATGGCAGGAGGTAAGTGTAAAAACAGAAGCAACAGAACCCAAGGGTACTTGGAATCACCAGATCCAAACTCAACCACCACTTCAAGTCCTAGATACAACAGCACACCAGAAAAACAGGACATGGATATAAAGTCACACGTCATGATGACGATGGAGGACTATAAGAAGGAAATGCAAGAAAACACAGTTAAACAACTAGAAGCATTTAAAGAGGAAAAACTTAGAGAGTTACAGGAAAACAATACCAAACAGGTGATGGAATTCAACAAAGACATCCAGGACCTAAAAATGGAAGTAGAAACAATTAAGAAAAACCAAAAGGAGATAACCCTCGAGATAGAAACCATAGGAAAAAAATCAGGAACCATAGATATGAGCATCAGCAACAGAATACAAGAGATAGAAGAGAGAATCTCAGGCACAGAAGATACTCTAGGGAGCATAGACAAGACAATCAAAGAAAATGTTAAATGCAAAAAGATCCTAACACAAAATATCCTGGAAATCCAGGACACAATGAGAAGACCAAACTTAAGGATAATAGGAGTAGATGAGAAGGAAGACTATCAAACTAAAGGGCCAGCAAATATCTTCAACAAAATAATAGAAGAAAACTTTCCATACCTAAAGAATGAGATGACCATAAACATACAAGAAGCCTATAGAACTCCAAATAGGCTGGACCAGAAAAGAAATTCCTCCCGACACATAATAATCATAACAACAAACACACTAAATAAAGACAGAATATTAAAGGCAGCAAGGGAAAAAGGTCAAGTAACATATAAGGGCAGGCCTATCAGAATTACTCCAGACTTCTCACCAGAGACTATGAAAGCCAGAAGATCATGGACAGAGATTATACAGACACTAAGAGAACACAAATGTCAGCCCAGGCTACTAAACCCAGCAAAACTCTCATTTACCATAGATGGAGAAACAAAAGTATTCCATGACAAATTCAAATTCACACAATATCTTTCCACAAATCCAGCCCTTCAAAGGACAATAACAGAAAAACACCAATACAAGGACAGAAACTCTGACCTAGAGAAAGCAAGAAAGTAATCCTTCAACAAACCTAAAAGAAGACAGCCACAAGAACAGAATCCCAACTCTAAAAACAAAAATGACAGGAAGCAACAATTACTGTTCCTTAAAATCGCTTAATATCAATGGACACAATTCTCTGATAAAAAGACATAGACTTTCAGACTGGCTACACGAACAGGACCTGACATTATACTGTCTACAAGAAACACATCTCAGGAAAAACGACAGACACTACCTCAGAGTGAAAGGCTAGAAAACAATATTCCAAGCAAACGGCCCGAAGAAAAAAGCTGGGGTAGCCATTCTAATATCGAATAAAATAGACTTTCAACCCAAAATTATCAAAAGAGACAAAGAGGGGCACTTCATACTCATCAAAGGCAAAATCTTCCAAGAGGAACGTTCAATTCTGAATATCTATGCTCCAAATGCAAGGGCAGCCACTTTCATTAAACAAACTTTAGTAAAGCTTAAAATACACATTGCACCTCACACAATAATAGTGGGAGACTTCAACACTCCACTCTCATCAATGGACAGATCCTGGAAACAGAAACTAAACAGAGACTCAGTCGAACTAATGGAAGCTATGAAACAAATGGACTTAACAGATATCTACAGAATATTTCATCCTAAAACAAAAGGATATACCTTTTTCTCAGCACCTCATGGCACCTTCTCCAAANCCCATTCATGATAAAGGTCTTGGAAAGATCAGGAATTCAAGGCCCTTACCTAAACATGATAAAAGCAATCTACAGCAAACCAGTGGCCAACATCAAACTAAATGGAGAGAAACTGGAAGCAATCCCACTAAAATCAGGGACCAGACAAGGCTGCCCACTTTCTCCCTACCTATTCAATATAGTACTTGAATTCCTAGCCAGAGCGATTCGACAACAAAAGGAGGTCAAGGGGATACAAATTGGAAAGGAAGAACTCAAATTATCGCTATTTGCAGATGATATGATAGTATATATAAGTGACCCCAAAAATTCCACCAGAGAACTCCTAAACCTGATAAGCAGCTTTAGTGCAGTAGCTGAATATAGAATTAACTCAAACAAATCTATGGCCGTTCTCTATACAAAGGATGAAATGGCTGAGAAAGAGATCAGGGAAACATCACCCTTCACAATAGTCACTAACAATATAAAATATCTTGGTGTGACTCTTACAAAGGAAGTGAAAGATTTGTATGACAAGAACTTCAAGTCTCTGAAGAAAGAAATTGAGGAAGATCTCAGAAGATGGAAGGATCTCCTATGCTCATGGATTGGCAGAATCAATATAGTAAAAATGGCTATCCTGCCAAAAGCTATCTACAGATTCAATGCAATCCCCATCAAAATTCCAACTCAATTCTTCAAGGATCTAGAAAAGACAATCAGCAAGTTCATCTGGAATAACAAAAAACCTAAACTAGCGAAAACTCTTCTCAACAATAAAAGAACCTCTGGTGGAATCACCATGCCTGACCTCAAGCTGTACTACAGAGCAATCGTAACAAAAACTGCATGGTACTGGTACAGCAACAGACAGGTAGATCAATGGAATAGGATGGAAGACCCAGAAATGAATCCACACACCTATGGTCACCTGATCTTTGACAAGGGAGTTAAAACTATCCAGTGGAAAAAAGACAGCCTTTTCAACAAATGGTGCTGGCACAACGGGCAGCTATCATGTAGAAGGCTGGGAATTGATCCATTCTTATCTCCTTGTACTAAGGTCAAGTCTAAGTGGTTGAAGGACCTCCACATAAAACTAGAGACACTGAAACTTATAGAGGAGAAAGTGGGGAAAAGCCTCGATGATATGGGCACTGGAGTAGATCCTGCTCTGTGATTGGTGGATTTTCGGAGGACACACATGTCGGCACTTCTTGGTAGCACTGGTTTGCATTACTTTGTGTTTCCACACCGGAAGATGTGTGGGCGGGTGCATGTGCACCATGGAGTGCACATAGGGGACTGTCAATCACAGGGTTTCATATGTTGTCATTGTCACTCTTTCACATTTTTGTACATCAGTGAATTTTTTATATTAAAAGGTTGAGCCAAAGCCCCCAGTGTTTGTATTTTGAAGCCAAGCTTCACTTTAAAAGTGCCTACAGAGTTCTGTAAATGAAAACAGAGCTCTGCATGAGTTCAAACCTGTCGTTCCTCCTTACAGTGGGAATGGCACATATTGAGGCGGTCATAAGTCTTAACTTTTCAAAATTTTAAATAAAAGACTTTGCACATTTAAAAAAAATGTCAAGTAATATATAAAGCAGACATAATAGAATTACACCAGACTTCTCACCAGACTATGAAAGCCAGAAGAACCTGGACAGATATTATACAGACTGTGACCGGCGCCATTATCTCACTGGCAAGAACATGTGCAGACACACACACAGGATCCTTCTGCAGCAAACTTTTATTACATCATGAGGAGGAAGACGCTGAGCCCCAGAAAGGCCCAGTTTTTATAGAGCCTAAGACAGCATGTTCACATTAGATTGGCTGCTCGCCCATAAACCCATGACACCCGGGGATGAGCTGTGATTTGGCGCGCTTTTTCCACAGCACAATATGCATTCCAAAGATTACTTGGGAGAGTGCCGGATGCCAGCGCCATTTCTTAATGGCGAAAAGCTGTCACGGCTCACAGCAGCTCTCTACATCTCTCCCTTTTTGTTTTATTAAGATGGAACTGCCCTTGGCCTATCTATCGTGGTACCAATCATGACTCAAGCCTGATCAAGCAAACTCCATCTTGGGGGAATAAGCGATCAAGGACTGATAGTTTAAGACAGTTTCCCTTACCCTTCCAGGTGCAATGGAAACAAGTCCTCTGGGTGCAAGGGCGAGGGGAAACAGAGAGAGATTCAAACACCCGTCCCTGTGCAATGGAGCCATCTCCCAGGGGTGCAAGGGCTGTTTGCCTCAAATTCAGGTACCATAGCTACACAGACAAGGACCAGCCAGGCCAAGACCTCTCACCAACCCAGTGCAATGGGATAAACCCTTGGGGTGCATCGGCTGACAGTCGCAGTCACCAGTTACTTTTTTAACATAGACAGCCAAATTTCAGGGGATGATCCTTGTTTTAAGGCTGCGAGTGCTTGAGCGATAACGACCTTGTCACGTTTTTGTTGGGCTCTGAGATTGCAGACCAACCATAGTATAAACACTAACTCGCAACATAGGGCTGTGCCAAACAGGCCTACTCCCACCCACTCCTTAAAAAGGGAAAGGGCTGAAGAAATCCAAGAGGAGAGTCCTTCTGTCAGCAACAGGTCCACTCGCATTGAATTGATGGCTATCACTGCTGTCCTTAGTGATTCGAGAGTTTCGTTGAATCCTTCTGACCAGTTTCCTGCAAGATATAAGGATAGTTTTCTAGACAAATTAGCTGCTCGAGAAAGGTTTTCGTATTGTACGTTGGTAATACAGAGCAAACCCAGCTTTCTTTCATAGCCTAATTGAGTCAATTGCATTAAGGTGTCCAGTCTTTCTTCTAGTAAATCCAGGTGGAGAAATCTCCAAAGGTGATGGGATCTAGTCGAGTGCCATTGAGTCGTCCAATCTGCAGGGTCAATCTCCTGGAGAGCCATTCCACCTTTAGCGACCAATTTCCTCTGAGATAATCAGACAAAAGGTGGCTCCATTCCGCAATTCCACAGGAGTGTCAATATCAGCAGGTGTATCCTCCTCAGTCCCTTTTTTCTGTGGCATCTTCTTCTGGGGATGGCACCTTTCGAGTCAGCCGTTCAGGTAGCCAAAGTGGGTTGTCTTCTTCCTGTGGAAAAACACAAACAGCTCCCCTGGATCTTCAATTTTAAAAGTCTGAGGCTCTATTGACTGAGCTAGCCAGGCTATAATTTGGAGCCCCCCCCCTTTTTTTAGCCTTAAGGCTCTATGCATGAGCGCAAAATTTTTGAACAAGACTGTCCTTAAAAACTGTACTAATAAATGACATGCCTTCTACTGAAGCATTTTAACCTTCGGCTTCTTACTACTGAAGCAAAATTATAAACTCTATAAAAAAATTATAAACATGATGTGAGGCTATCAGCCACATCTAAAATCAAAAACTTTTTCTGGTTCACCAGAACTCCTTTAGATTTGCCAGGGTGTAAAGGAAAAACAAACCTTTTAATCAATAATAACCCTTTTAAAATTAAGCAAACCAGCCTGGAATGTTCCTTTAAATCTTACAGTTTGCTTGAGAATTCTTAAGTTTAAACTTTAATCTTAATAGCCTTTGGGTCCCTCTGAAAGGAAAGTGCAGTTTTCCTTGAGTCAGGGAGAATGTAAGGTGAGGTCTGCAGAGCAAAGAAACTCCACAAGGCTTTCTCGAGCCTGAATGGAAGCCATTCTAAGGCAATTTCAATCCCTCCTGTAATGATAAAAATCTTAAGTTTGCAATCAAACTGTAGGCTGCTGCCAAATGGAAGCTTCCTTTGTTCATAACCTTGAGAAAGCAAAATCTAATCTTTAAACCTCTAGATGGTGCCACGAGGCTTGCCTGCCAATCTACGAGCGCACAAGCGCGCGACCGTGCACCCTTTTTGTTTTGCTTAGATCCTATTTCCAGATGTCTACCATAAAACATTGTAAAGTTAACCATTTCTCTTTTTTTGACACAAAACACAAAACATCCAATCATCCAGACAAAACATGAAATACGAATAGACAAATGATGCATCATACATATAAAGACAGTAGAAAAACTTCTCTGAGTTCCAGAGAGAATTCACCCGGGCGGGCATCCCCAGGGAATTTCAAAAATTCACCCTCCCGTTTTCCTGGGTCTCTTTCTTGACTCGTGCTGTATCCATTCCCCAGAATGCAAATTGATCCTTACTTATATCCTTTTACAAAGATGAAGTCTAAGTGGATCAAGGAACTCCACATAAAACCAGAGACACTAAAGTATAGAGGAGAAAGTGAAAGAAAAAAGTCTCAAAGATATGGGGACAGAAGAAAAATTCCTGAACAGAACAGAAATGGTATGGACTATAAAATTGAGAATCAACAAATGGGATAGCATAAAATTGCAAAACTTCTGTAAGGCAGAAGACACAGTCAATAAGACAAAAAGGCCACCAACAGATTGGGAAATGATTTCGACCAGTCCTAAATCCAATATGGGAATATACACAACCTACACAAAGAACACAAGAAGCTGGACTCCTGTAAAATCAAATGAACCCATTAAAAATGGGGTAGAGAGCTAAACAAAGAATTCTCAGCTGAGGAATACTGAATGGCTGAGAATCACCTGAAAAAATGTTCAACATCCTTAATCATCAGGAAAATGCCAATTAAAACAACCCTGAAATTCCACCTCACACCAGTCAGAATGGCAAAGATCAAAAATTCAGGTGACAGCAGATGCTGGTGAAAATGTAGAAATAGAGGAACACTCCTCCATTGCTGGTAGGATTGCAACGTTGTACAACCACTCTGGAATCAATCTGGCGGTTCCTCAGAAAATTGGACATAGTACTACCAGAGGATCCAGCAATACCTCTCTTGGGTTTATATCTAGAAAATGTTCCATCTGGTAATAAGGACACATGCTTCACTATGTTCATAGCAGCCTTATTTATAATAGCCAGAAACTAGAAAGAACTGAGATGTCCCTCAAAAGAGGAATGGATATAGAAAATGTGGTATATTTACACAATGGAATACTAAAAATCTAATAAAAAAAGAAATTTATGAAATACTTAGGCAAATGGATGGATCTGGAGGATATCATCCTGACTGAGGTAACCTAATCACAAAAGAACTCACATGATATGCACTCACTGATACACGGTTATTAGCCCAGACTCTTAAGAATACCAAAGATACAATTTGCAAAACACATGAAACTCAAGAAGGAAGACCAAAGTGTGGATATTTTATTCATCCTTAGAATGAGAAACAAAATACCCACGGAGGGAGTTACAGAGACAATGTTTGGAGCTGAGATATTAGGAAGAACCATCCAGAGTCTGCCCCAACTGGGGATCCATCCAATAATCAGCCACCAAACACAGACACTATTGCATATGCTAGCAATATTTGCCAAAAGGACCCTGATCCATACTCATCTCCTTTTAAAAGATGAAGTATAAGTGGATCAAGGAACTCCACATAAAACCAGAGACACTAAAGTATACTAATAGCTGTCTCTTGTGAGGCTATTCCAGTGCCTGGAAAATACAGAAGTGGATGCTCACTGTCATGTATTGGATGGAACACAGGGCCCCCAATGGAGGAGCTAGAGAAAGTACACAAGGAGCTGAAGGTGTCTGAAGCCCCATAGGAGGAACAACATATGAACTAACTAGTTCCCCCCAGAGCTTTTGTCTCTAGCTGCATAACTCGCAGAAGATGGCCTAGTCATTCATCATTGGGAGGAGAGGCTCTAGGTCTTGCAAAGATTATATGCCCCAGTTCAGGGGAATGCCATGGCCAGGAAGCAAGAGTGGGTGGGTTGGGCAGCATGGCAGAAGGGAGGGTTTAGGGAACATTTGCAATAGCATTTGAAATGTAAATGAAGAAAATATCTAATAAAAAATTCTTAAAAAAATAAAAAAGATGTGGATTTAAGGTTTCCATGATAACATGAGAAGATCTGTAGGAAAAAAATAAGGCAGGAAATGCTCTGTGTGACTTAAGAACTAACAGGAAATTTCCTCTGTGACTTAAGGGCTAACACAGGGAGTCATTTAATTTAGAAAGATGAATTCAATGCAAAAATCTATGAATATTCCAGAAGTGTGCAAAACTGATTAATTTTGGGAGTTGCAGAAAATGAATATCCTTAGAAGAAAACATATTTATTACCCATGCAGAACAAGGTGCCCTGTAGTGAGAGGATGTCAGAGATCAACTTCTCCACTCAGATGCTGAAAACCTCCCTATAGCCCAAGAACAACTTCTCTCAGGCTACCTAGGACCAAACCCCTTGTGATTCTGCACGTGAGCACAGGGCACTTGCCCAGATAGACATGGCAGGCAAAGACTTTGTCCTTGAGGATATCCTACATAGGCTAGGATTAAGGGAGTTTTTAATGCATGTGAGCAAGTTGTAATTTTACTTTCAATAGAATGTGACAAATTCTCACTGGAGAGCAGGGAGACATGGCATCACAGTAGAGCATCATCCTTTCCTTTGATCTCAATCCCTATGACCTGAATTACAGCCAACTGGGGAGGGCTGCACACAAACTATGTCTGAATTAATTTGCAATACCTGTGGGAAGGAACAGAAAGTCCACACGAACTAAACAACTCTAACTTTGTTTGTTTTGAAGCTCAGGTATAATGAATCCCAAACCATTTCATACTTTGTGCTATGTCTGCTCTGGGGTGAGAGACTCCTGGGCCTCCCATGACTTCCCATCAGCTCCGAGGCACTTGCCCTGCAGTCTTAACAGGCAGACTGTTGCTGGGTCAGTCCCCATGTGGAATATCTGGATTCCATTTAGTATTGGTTCTATGTGCCTTAATTTCCATATGTTCAGCTTCAGGATTCATGCTGTGAGTGACACTTACAGGTAAATTTAAAAGGAAATCACAGGAAAATGTACAGGGAGAGAGGCACAGCTAGAGACCTTTGGTGAGGAAGTCAGGGGCCCATGAAAGCACCATAGTGCAGGCTTAATATAAAACCCTAATATTACCTCCTATTCACTCTCTATTCTATGCATGGGTTTAAGATGTGAGTTCTCATTAAGATATGACCTTGACAGAATGAAATTTATCTGTAGGCTGAAACTAGACTTTCAGTTGCAGCAGGACTTTGAGATTATCTTGAAATGATGAAAACTTGGCATCAGAAGCTGTACAGGTATCATCGCAAAATTATGATTTGACTGTTACTCCAAATGTGTTTAGTAAATTGTATCTTGGGTAGTCTAGGCTTCTGGGCTAGTATCCACATATCAGTGAGTACATGTTATGTGAATTCTTTTGTGATTGCGTTACCTCACTCAGGATGACACCCTCCAGATCCATCCATTTGCCTAGGAATTCCATATATTCATTGTTTCTAATAGCTGAGTAGTACTCCATTGTGTAAATGTACCAAATTTTTTGTATCCATTCCTCTGTTGAGGGACATCTGGGTTCTTTCCAGCTTCTGGCTATTATGAATAAGGCTGCTATGAACATAGTGGAACATGTGTCCTTATTACCAGATGGAACCTCTTCTGGATATATGCCCAGTACAGGTATTGTAGAATCTTCCGGTAGTACTATGTCCAATTTATTGAGGAACTGCCAGACTGATTTCCAGAGTGGTTGAACAAGATTGCAGTCCCACCAGCAGTGGAGGAGTGTTCCCCTTTCTCCACATCCACGCCAGCATCTGCTGTCACCTGATTTTTTGATCTTAGCCATTCTTACTGGTGTGAGGTGGAATCTCAGGGTTGTTTTGATTTGCATTTCCCTGATGATTAAGGATGTTGAATATTTTTTTCAGGTGCTTCTCAGCCATTCGGTATTCCTCAGTTGAGAATTCTTTGTTTAACTCTGTGACCCACTTTTTAAGGGGGATATTTGATTTTCTGGTTTCCACCTTCTTGAGTTCTTTATATATATTGGATATCAGTCCCCTATCAGATTTAGGATTGGTAAAGATCCTTTCCCAATCTTTTGGTGGCCCTTTTATCTTGTTGACAGTATCTTTTGCCTTACAGAAGCTTTGCAACTTTATGAGGTCCCATTTGTCAGTTCTCACTCTTACAGCACAAGCCATTGCTGTTCTATTCAGGAATTTTTCCCCAGTGCCCATATCTTTGAGGCTTTTCCCCACAGACTATCAACCCAAAGTAATCAAAAAAAGACAAAGAGGGGCACTTCATACTCATCAAAGGCAAATTCTTCATGGAACTCTCAATTCTGAATATCTATGCTCCAAATGCAAGGGCAGCCACTTTCATTAAAGAAACGTTAGTAAAGCACAAAACACACATTGCATCTCAAACAATAATAGTGGGAGAGTTCAACACCCCACTCTCATCAATGTAAAGATCCTGGAAACAGAAACTAAACAGAGACTCAGGCAAACTAACAGAGGCTATGAAACAAATGGACTTAACAGATATCTACAGAATATTTCATCCTAAAACAAAAGGATATACGTTTTTCTCGTCATCTCATGGCACCTTGTACAAAATTCGCCACATAATTGGCCACAGAACAGGTCTCAACAGATTCAAAATATTGAATTGAAATTGTCCCATGCATCCTTTCAGATCACCATGGTCTAAGGCTGTTCTTCAATAACAACATAAGTAGCAGAACACCATCATTCACGTGGAAGCTGAACAACATTCTACTCAATGATAACTTGGACAAGGAAGAAATAAAGAAAGAAATTAACGACTTTCTAGAGCTTAACGAGAATGAAGTCACAACATACCCAACTTATGGGACACAATGAAAGCATTCCTGAGAGGTAAACTCATACCTCTGAGTTCCTACAAAAAGAAAATGGAGAGAGCATACACTAGTAGCTTGGCATCACATCTGCAAGCTCTACAACAAATGGAAGCAAATTCACCTAAGAGGAGTAGATGGCAGGAAATAATAAAATGCAGGGGAGAAATCAACCATGTGGAAACAAAAAGAACAATTCAAAGAATCAATTAAACCAGGAGCTGGTTCTTTGAAAAAGTCAACAAGATAGATAAACCCCTGGCGAGACTCACTAGAGGGCACAGGGATAGCATCTGAATTAACAAAATCAGAAATGAAACGGGAGACATAACGAAGGATCCTGAGGAAATTCAAAACACCCTTAGATCCTTCTACAAAAGGTTATGTTAAAAAAAATTGGAAAATCTAGATGAAATGGATAATTTTCTAGACAGATACCAAGTTCCAAAGCTAAACCAGGATCAGATTAATGACCTAAACAGCCCTATATCTCCTAAAGAAATAGAAGCAGTCATTAATAGTCTCCCAACCAAAAGAGCCCAGGACGAGATGGGTTTAGTGCAGAGTTCTATCAGACCTTCAAAGAAGAACTAATTCCAGTTCTTCTCAAACTATTCAACAAAAGAGAAACTAAAGGTACACTACCCAATTCATTCTATGAAGCCACAATTACTCTGATACCTAAACCACATAAAGACACAACAAAGATAGAGAACTTCAGACCAATTTCCCTTATGAACATCGACGCAAAAATACTCAACATAATTCTCTCCAACCGAATCCAAGAACACATCAAAATGATCATCCATCATGACCAAGTAGGCTTCATCCCAGGAATGCAGGGATGGTTTAACATACGGAAATCCATCAACGTAATACGCTATATAAACAAACTCAAAGATAAAAACCACATGATCATCTCCTTAGATGCTTAGAAAGCATTTGACAAAATCCAACACTCATTCATGATGAAAATCTTGGAAAGATCAGGAATTCAAGGCCCATACCTAAACATGATAAAAGCAATCTACAGCAAACCAGTGGCCAACATCAAACTAAATGGAGAGAAACTGGAAGCAATCCCACTAAAATCAGGGACCAGACAAGGCTGCCCACTTTCTCCCTACCTATTCAATATAGTACTTGAAGTCCTAGCCAGAGCATTTTGACAACAAAAGGAGGTCAAGGGGATACAAATTGGAAAGGAAGAAGTCAAACTATCACTATTTGCAGAGGATATGATAGTATATATAAGTGACTCCAAAAATTCCACCAGTGAACTCCTAAACCTAATAAACAGCTTCAGTGCAGTAGCTGGATAAAGAATTAATTCAAACAAATTTACGGCCTTTCTCTATACAAAGGATAAATGGGCTGAGAAAGAGATCAGGGAAACAACACCCTTCACAATAGTCACTAACAATATAAAATAGCTTGGTGTGACTCTTACGAAGGAAGTGAAAGATTTGTATGACAAGAACTTCAAGGCTCTGAAGAAGAAATTGAGGAAGATCTCAGAAGATGGAAGGATCTCCCATGCTCATGGATTGGCAGAATCAATATAATCAAAATGGATATCCTGCCGAAAGCAATCTACAGATTCAACGCAATCCCCATCAAAATCCCAACTCAAATCTTCACTGAGATAGAAAGGGCAGTTTGCAAATTCATATGGAATAATAAAAAACCTAGGATAACAAAACCCATTCTCAACAATAAAAGAACCTCTGGGGGAATCACCATGCCTGACATTAAGCTGTACTACAGAGCAATTGTGATAAAAACTGCATGGTAATGGTACAGCAACAGACAGATAGATCAATGGAATAGAATTGAAGACCCAGAAATGAATCCACGCACCTATGGTCACTTGATCTTTGACAAGGGAGCTAAAACTATCCAGCGGAAAAAGGACAGCATTTTCAACAAATGGTGCTGGCACAATTGGCAGTTATCATGAAGAAGAATGCGAATTGACCCATTCTTATCCTCTTGTACAAAGCTTAAGTCTAAGTGGATCAAAGACCTCCACATAAAACCAGAGACACTGATAGAGGAGAAAGAGAGGAAAACCCTCGAAGATATGGGCACAGGGGAAAGATTACTAAACAGAACAGCAATGGCCTGTGCGGTCAGATCAAGAATTGACAAATGGGACCTTATGAAATTGCAAAGCTTCTGTAAGGCAAAAGACACAGTCAGGAAGACAAAAAGGCCACCAACGGATTGGGAAAGAATTTTTACCAAACCTAAATCTGATAAGGGACTAATATCCAACATCTACGAAGAGCTAAAGAAGCTAGACTCCAGAAAAATGAATAACCCCATTAAAATATGGGGTACAGAGCTAAACAAAGAATTCTCAATGGAGGTAATATGAATGGCTGAGAAACATCTGAAAAAATGTTTAACATCCTTGATCATCAGGGAAATGCAAATCAAAACAACACTGAGATTCCACCTCACAGCAGTCAGAATGGCTAAGATCAAAAACTTAGGTGACAGCAGATGATGGCAAGGATGTGGAGAAAGAGGAACACTCCTCCCTTGCTGGTGGGATTGCAAGCTTGTACAACCACTTTGGAAGTCATTCTGGCGTTATCTCAGAAAATTGAACATAGTACTACCAGAGGATCCAGCAATACCTCTCCTGGGCATATACCCAGAAGATGTTCCAAATGGTAAAAAAAGACACATGCTCCACTATGTTCATAGCAGCCTTATTTATAATAGCCAGAAGCTGGAAAGAACCCAGATGTCCCTCAACAGAAGAATGGATACAGAAAATATGGTACATTTATACAATGGAGTACTAGTCTGCTATTTAAAAAAATGAATTTATAAAATTCTTGGGCAAATGGATGAATCTGGAGGACATAATCCTTAGTGAGGTAACCCAATCACAAAAGAAGTCATTGTATATGCACTCACTGATAAATTGATATTAGCCCAGATACTTAGAACACCCAAAATAAAATCTGCAAAACACATGAAAATCAAGCAGGAAGACCAATGTGTGGATACTTCATTCCTCCTTTGAATAGGAAACAAAATACCCATGAAAGGAGTTACAGAGACAAAGTTTAGAGCTAAGATGAAAGGATGGACCATACAGAGACTAACCCACCAGGGATCAATCCCATAATCAGTCATGAAACTCAGACACTATTGCATAGGACAGCAAGTGTTTACCGAAGGGACCCTAATATAGCTGACTCCCACAGAAGTGGATGCTCACAGTCATCCATAAGAAGGAGCACGGGGCCCACATTGGAGAAGCTAGAGATAGAACAACAGGAGCTGAAGGGGTCTGCAACCCTAGAAGAGGAACAACAATATGAACTAAACAGAACCCCCAGAACTCGTGTCTCTAGCATCATATGTAACAGAAATGGCCTGGTCAGCCATCATTTGGAGGAGAGGCCCTTGGTACTGCAATCTTTATATGCCCCAATACAGGGGAACACCAGGGCCAAGAAGTGGGAGTGGGTGGGCAGGGGAGCAGGGAGGGGGGAGGGGACTTTCGGAATAGCAGTTGAAATGTAAATTAAGANCCATCATTGGGAGGAGAGGCCCCTTGGTCATACAGACTCTATATGCCCCAGAACAGGGGAATGCCAGGGCCATTACGTGGGAGGGGGTGGGTAGGGGAGCAGGGCGGGGACGCGGGAGGGTAAGGGAAAATTTCTGGATAACATGTGAAATGTAAATGAAGAAAATATCTAATAAAGAGAGGAAAAAAAAAAAAGAAGACAGCCACAAGAACAGAATCCCAACTCTAAAAACGAAAATGACAGGAAGCAACAATTACTGTTCCTTAATATCGCTTAATATCAATGGCCTCAATTCTCCGATAAAAAGACATAGACTATCAGACTGGCTACACAAACAGGACCCGACATTTTGCTGCCTACAAGAAACACACCTCAGGAAAAATGACAGACACTACCTCAGAGTGAAAGGCTGGAAAACAATATTCCAAGCAAACGGCCCGAAGAAAAAAGCTGGGGTAGCCATTCTAATATCGAATAAAATAGACTTTCAACCCAAAATTATCAAAAGAGACAGAGAGGGGCACTTCATACTCATCAAAGGCAAAATCTTCCAAGAAGAACTCTCAATTCTGATATCTATGCTCCAAATGCAAAAGCAGCCACTTTCATTAAAGAAACTTTAGTAAAGCTTAAAACACACATTGCATCTCACACAATAATAGTGGGAGAATTCAACACCCCACTCTCATCAATGGACAGATCCTGAAAACAGAAACTAAACAGAGACTAACTAACAGTCAAACTAACGGAAGCTATGAAACAAATGGACTTAACAGATATCTACAGAACATTTCATCCTAAAACAAAAGGATATACCTTTTTCTCAGCACCTCATGGCACCTTCTCCAAAATTGATCACATAGTTGGCCACAAAACAACCCTCAACAGATTCAAAAATATTGAAATTGTCCCATGCATCCTATCAGATCACCATGGACTATGGCTGCTCTTCAATAACAACATAAGAAGCAGAACACCATCATTCACTTGGAAACTGAACAACATTCTACTCAATGATACCTTGGTCAAGGAAGAAATAAAGAAAGAAATTAAAGACTTTCTAGATTTTAATCAAAATGAAGCCACAACATACTCAAACTTATAATAGCCAGAAACTGGAAAGAACCCAGATGTCCCTCAACAGAGGAATGGATAAAAAAAAATGGTATATTTACACAATGGAGTACTACTCAGCTATTAAAAACAATAAATATATGAAATTCCTAGGCAAATGGATGGATCTGGATGCCATCATCCTGAGTGAAGTAACCCAATCACAAAAGAACTCAAATAACATGTACTCACTGATATGTGGATTTTAGCCCAGAAACCTAGACTACCCAAGATACAATTTACTAAACACATGAAACTCAAGAAGAAGTAAGATCAAAATGTGGACACGTCACCCCTTCCTACAAAGCACACATTGAAGGAGTTACAGAGATCAAGTGTGAAGCTGAATCCAAAGGTTGGACCCAATGACTGCAGCCTCCAGGGATCCATCCCACAATCAGCCACCAATCATAGACACTATAGCATATGCCAGCAAGATAGTGCTGAAAGGGCCCGGATATAGCTGTCTCGTGGGAGACTATACCAATGCGTGGCAAACATGGAGGTAGAAGTTTAGAGTCAGGTATTAGATGGAACACATGGTTCCCAAGGAAGGAGCTAGAGAAAGTACCCAAGGAGCTGAAGGGGTCTTCAATCCTATAGGTGGAAGAAGAACATGAACTAACTAGTACCCCTGAGCTCATGTCTCTAGCTGCATATATAGAAGAGGATGGCCTAGTTGGCCATCACTGGGAAGAGAGGCCCTTGGTCATGCAGACTTTATATACCCCAATACAGGGGAATGCCAGGGCCAAGAGGTGGGAGCGGGTGGGTAGGGGAGCAGGGCTGGGAGCGGGGAGGGTATAGGGAACTTTCTGGATAACACTTGAAATGTAAATGAAGAAATTATCTAATAAATGTTGAAAAAAAAACAAACAAACAAACTTAGAAACGATTCCATATGCCAGCAAGATAGTGCTGAAATGCCTTGATATAGCTGTGGGAGGTTATACCAAAGCCTGGCAAACATGGAAGTGGATGCTCACAATCAGCTATTAGATAGAACTCAGGACTCACAAGGAAGGAGCTAGAGAAAGTACCCAAGGAGCTGAAGGGGTCTTCAATCCTATACGTGGAAGAATAACAGGAACTAACTAGTACCCCCAGAGCTCATGTCTCTAGCTGCATATATAGAAGAAGATGGCCTAGTTGGCCATCATTGGCAAGAGAGGCGCCTTGGTCATGCAGACTTTATATCCCCAGTACAGGGGAACGCCAGAGCCAAGATGTAGGAGTGGGTGGGTAGGGGAGAGGGCAGGGGATTGGGGAGGGTATAAGGGACTTTTGGGATAACATCTGAAATGTAAAGGAAGAAAATATCTAATAAAATGGGAAAAAAAGATCTTTATATTACTCTGTATAAAATACCTAGGGGACAAAAGAAAAATGATCTGTCATTTCTGTACATATAAATATTAAGACTTCTTAACTCCATCTGTGAGGAGAAAGCTGGCCATTCAAGAAGCTTGGGGAGAATAATCCTGGTTGACATTAAAAACAGTTAGGTTCAAGCTGCCTATAATTGCAGAGCCCCAATCTCCAATGTTTCCCTTCATCTCTACATTTAATTTAAGTACATTTACTGTTTATTAAGCAAAGGAAATCTGGAAGTCATAAGACAATGAACAAAATTTCTTGGAAACATGTTCTCCGTGTTTTGAAGGACCCTGGAAGACACAGACTGTCAATCATTATGTATATTTAATCAGAAACATGGAAGCTCAAGGAAGGCACCAGGAGTCTCACTGCTGGCAGATGAATTCTACAGTAGAAGTTTAGTTTGTGTTCCTTCTGGCTGAGGGGAAAATTAGCTAGTTTGTGTTGACTACATTATATCTTGTTCTAACTTACAGGTGTGCCAAGGAAGCTCAGTGAAAAGTTTGAGCCCAGTTCACCCAAGACAGATGTTATCCAGCACAGTCAACTCAACAGGTAAAATGTTCCAGTGGGATCCCACATGTCCCTGTTCTCCAGTGGGAACTTGTCACTGACAGTCACTAAAATTACAGGCTGCAGAGATGCTTTAAAGGCTCCCGTCACCTAAGCCTGTGCAGGATCTCCTCAGGCTCAGATTCCACCTGCCCCTCCACTTCTATCTGAGTAAGTGCCCTGAGTAAGTACAGAGTCAGAAGGTGGCTGGGACCCAGGCAGGCTGTGGGAGGAGGAGCTCTGGAGCTGCAGGGGGAGTTTCAACCTCTGCCATGAGAATGCTGAGTCTGAAGGCTCTCAGCACAGGGTACTGTGTGCTGCACCAAGTGCATTTTCTTCCTGCAGTATTCATTTCCTTAAGGTCCTAAACTTACCTAATTTTTAATAAGATGACTGTTAATTTTAATTTCAATTGATTTTTCTGAGCTACTTACAAAATTTACTTAATCAAAGGTAACTTGTATGGTATAATTTCCAGAGGATATTAGAAGTGATGTTATGTATGCATCTTGAAAGGTACTGATGTTTTAATTTCGAATTTAAGCAAATATTTTTCCTTCACTTAATTTTGTACCATAAAAAGAATGGTGTTAATATACTGCCTACTATAGAGTGAATACTTACAAGGTAAAAAAAAAAAAAACCTTTAAAAAGGAAATGGGTGGTATGTTAAAAACTCACATAACAGAGTGCCCCATGATGAACTTTATAGCCTGCAGTTTTCTTAAGACCCTTTACATTCCCTGTTTAACTTCATAAATTATGTCATCCACTACCCTCGTTGTGTCTGGTATGAGTGGTCACCTGAGCCACTGTGGTGATGAGATAACAGGACATGGATTGTTACTAAATAGTGAGTGTGGTCCTAATAGACATGATATTTGTATTCATTAATCATTTCTGTGTTCTAGTCATTGAATAAATATGCTCTATAGTTCTCTGATAATACAAATGCACTGGGAGGGAGGTCAGGGCTGCTTAGCAGCAAGGCCGAGCCTCTCAGGAGGCATCACTGGGTGATGAGGGAAGGAGGTTGTGCTGCAGCACTGTGCAGGAGCCATGTTGATGCCTGGAGTCTGTGCCACGCTGCCTCGCTGGGGTATCTGAACCTTCTGTTCCTGGAGGTTTATTTAGAAAGGTAGCACTCTCACTGCCTGTCTAAGGAAAAAGACATGGCGGCGGCAAAGGCTTTAAGATTTCAAACACAATTCTTACACAGAATTTCAAAAACAGCTGCCGTTCCTCAGCCTAAGGGCTCTTCATGGTTTGCCCATCACATTTGCAAAGTTCATTCATTTTTGACATCTCTGGAAACAGGGTTGGCATCTGCTGGGTGATTTTCTTGCCTTCCCCGATATACCTGCCATCTCTCCCTAGTTTCGTTCTAGGTTTAAATGATGAATGTGCCAAAGGTAGACATCCTGACTGAGTAACAACACCTTCAAACTGTTGACCCTTAAGACCTCCCAACCCCTCCTTTGCGATGATCCTATTGGTCAGCGCTGTCCATAATTTTGGTAACTGTGTAAGGACACAAAGGCTAAACCCAGGGCCTCCTTGATATAGGGAGATTTCCATTTTTCCTCTCTGAGCAGTCACAGCCTTAGCAATCAACTTTAACTGAAGACTGATCAGGTTCCTCTCTGTCAGTTCTTGTTCATACGTGATTCCTTTTGTAATCTGCCAAAATGCCTTCCTTCCTTTCCTTTCTTCCCAGTGTAGCCTCTTTTTATGTGACCTGTTTCAGAAACTGGTGACCTTTCCTGGTAATATGTACACCATGTAAAGAATTTCATGTTTCTTGAAAGAAGCCTCTTTTGTTACATTGTGCAAAATGCATTCACAGTGCATGGTGCAATAGATTGTCCAGATCTGACACAGCTTACTCTCTCCTGCCCTCTCTGATAGATCAGTGTCCTTTAATTCTGCAGATGAGATAGTGTGGGTCTTCTGTTCTGGGCTCCTAACCCATGCTCAGCCAGGAAGGTGTGAGCTGCTGAGACTCAACTAGGAAGGGAAAAGCTAGAGATTTCTTGTGGCTTGTATCTGAGGAGGGTTCATACTCAACAGAGTATTTTCTCTAGAAATTGTCCAACTGCCTAGAATTTGCATGCCTCGCTGAATCTTTTTGTTGTTTGTATTTTTCAAATCACGATTTATCTGTGTAGCCATGGGTGTCTTAGAACTCACTCTGTAGACCAGTTAGGTCTTGAAATTAATCATCCAAAAATATCTGTCTTTGAAGTGCTAGAATTAAGGAATCTGCCACCACTGCATGGTGCTGAATTTTATGATATAAAATTATATAGAATTGTATGGTTAGTGAGATTTGGATGTAACAGGATGATAGACAAATGTCATCTATATTATTCCTGGTACACAGGTATTCCTGATTGCAAGCAATCCATCACTATAACTTTTCTCTTAGCTCCTGTGGAATTCCACCTCCAGAAAGATAAGGGTTTCCAGTGCTTTCAAAGCCAGAATCCCTAAAGCCACGATGTTGAGAATATCACTGAAGAGTCACAGCCTCTGTACCTTACTAACTTTCCCAAGAGCTTCAGTTTTGTAGGGCTGAGGTTTCTGAAGTGACCCTGACACTAGCACTGCCTGGACCTGCTCTGGAGAGCTGACAGCACACTGCCTTATCCCTCTGACACGGTGATCTATGGTTGTACATAAATATCAAGTTCCTTTTCATTTTCTATTTTCATTTTTCCTGCTTCTCCTTTCCTCTACTCTTACTTACTCTTTCATTTTCCGTTTATCTCAGTGTAGTTATATAAAAATGCACATTTCCAGAAACAATGTGAGAGAAATCATTTTAGAATTCCCATACCTCTTATTCAGCTACTGCCAATGTGAACACTATGCAAGCTATTACTGTAAACCCCACAAGTGTGTTTAAAACACTCAGCTGCCACTCAGTGCACACAGATCACAAAATGACATACAGAGTGTGTGCTTCCTGTGTCATTTGTCCCACAAAGCAACTGCCAGTTTCCTTGATCATTTGGAGACAGGAGTATATCTTTATAGACACTACAATGTTCTGATTCTTCTAACAGGGATTCAGAAAACAACCCCATAAGTTTTACAAAGAACTGCACAATAAAATGGGATTAATTAAGCACCATCCATTTTATATATATATATGACATATCTAGAATACATGATCCATAATTTTATAAAAGATTATCATTTCCTAAAGATGCTACTTTTTTATATTCAGGATGACTGCTATATTAAATGTTTTTACCAGCTACCTGCCTCAGGTCTAATGCCTTAACCTATGACCTGTACTTGTGAATATTTATGAATTTTACTCCTCCTTAATATCTTCCATTACACTATCCCAAGCTCTAAATAAGTATAGGACAATTTCACCCACACTCTTGACTTTCAGTGGTAAATTTTTACTCTATAATATGAATTTGTTTACAAAATTACATGCCCCATATGCTTTGTGACTGAGCTACACTGTTTCATGTTGACTTGACACAAGCTAGAGTTATTTTAAAAGAGGGAGCCTCAAATGGGAAAATGCAACCATTAGACTGGCATATGGGCAAGCACCTAATATACATCCTTGATTGGTGATAGATTTGATATTGTAGGGCCCATCAGACTGTGGACATTTCCACACTTAAGATAGTGGTCCTAGGTTCCTTGAGAATGTAGATTGAGCAAGGAATAAAGAGCAGTGCAGTCAACAACACTACTCAAAGCATCTCCATCAGTTCCTGACTCCAGGCCCTGATTTTGAGTTTTTAATCAGCCTCCCTGAATGAAGAACTACAAGCTGTATGATGAAATCTTCCCTTTCTCCCTGACTTGCTTTTCATCATGCTATTTTATCACAGCAACAGAAGGCATAACCAAGGCAGAAATTGGGACTAGGTTCTAGGGATTACTGTGACAGCTCTGACCATGTGATATTTGGAAATTGAAGAAGCATTTGGAAACATTAAGCTGTAGGATACATAGGATGCTGATATCTTAGTGGATTATTCTGTGTGGTCTCAGACTATAATGCGGACACCATTGCAGATGATGGAGACTTGGCATAGGAAGATCAAGAGGGAAGTTTGAGAGTCTCTTAAAGATTTTATGAGAGTAATTTGTATTTTAAGTTAAGAACCACTGAAGTGAATTGTTTCCCTTGCTGGAACAATTAAAAACCTTCTGAAAAGTGTTTTCTTGGGTTCAGCACAGAGACACACAGGTTCAGATATGGTTGAGGCTGCATCTCCTGCTCACACTGAAGTTGGTAGCTTAAGAGTCTCTCAGCTTCTGTTTCCAGGATCTGTCCATTGGTAAAACTGGGGTGGTGAAGTCTCGCACAATCATTGTGTGAGGTGAAATGTGTGCACTGAGCTATACTAAAATTTCTTCAATGAATGTGGCTGCCCTTTCATTTGGAGAATAGATATTTAGAACTGAGCATTCCTCTTCATAGATTTTACCTTTGATGAGTATGAAGTGCTCCCTAGTTTTCTGGAAGGCAGACTTCCACTAGCAGCCTTTGAATGAAGACATATAACTCTGAGCTCTGCCTGCGCCATGCCTACCTGGATACTGCCATGCTCCCACATTGATGATAATGGACTTAAACTCTGAACTTGTAATCCAGCCCCAATTAAATGTCATTTTTATTAGGGAACAAAAAGAGTCTCTCAGGTTGTACTGGTTCTGAAAGCAAGGATGAATCAGGAAGTGACGCTGCATCTTGTCACCTCTGGCTGGGATAGAGTACCTATAGAGAGTCAAGAAGAGTGTTTGCTTCGGCAGCANCTAATCAAGTAACTATAACAATTCTACAGCACATACAGCACATTGACAAATATAAAGTTGTAGTTTGGCTGTCAGGATCCTGGAAAAGTATCAGACCTCATTTACGGAAAGAGCATGTGTAGACTCCTATAAAGTTGGTGTTTCAAGGCTGAGTTGTACAATTTTCCTTTAATTCTCTAATAAGCAATAAAGCACACTTTTTTCCTTTTTTTTAGTTTTTGTTTTTCTTTTTTCAATTGCGTATTTTCTTTTTTTCCAAATTTTATTATATATTTTCTTTATTTACATTTCAAATGTTATCCCAAAAGTCCCCCATCTCCTGATCTGAACCCCTACCCACCAACTCCCAGATCTTGGCCCTGGCTTTCCCCTGTACTGGGGCATATAAAGTTCTTTATTTACATTTCAAATGCTATCCCGAAAGTTCCCTATACCCTACCCAGCCCTGCTCCCCTACAAGCCCACTCCCAATTCTTGGCCCTGGCATTGCCCTGTACAGGCACATATAAAGAATGCAAGACCAAGGGGCCTCTCTTCCCAATGATGGGTAACTAGGCTATCTTCTGCTACATATGCAGCTAGAGACACAAACTCTGGGGGTACTGGTTAGTTCATAGTGTTGTTCCACATATAGGGTTGTAGACACCTTCAGCTCCTTGGGAACTTTCTCTAGCTCCACCTTTAGGGGCTCTGTTTTCCATCCAATAGTTGAATATCAGCTTCCACTTCTGTATTTGCCAGGCACTGGCATAGCGTCACAAGAGAGAGCCATATCAGGGTCCTGTCAGCAAAATCTTTATGTCATATAGAATACTTTCTGGGCTTGGTGTTGTATATGGGATGAATCCCCGGGTTGGGCAGTCTCTGGATGGTATTTCCTTCTGTCTTAGTTCTGAACTTTGTCTCTGCTACACCTTCCATGGGTATTTTGTTCCTCTTTCTAAGGAAGGACAAGTATCTATATTTGGGTCTTCTTTTTTCTTGAGTTATATATATTTGCAAATTGTATCTTGGATATTCTAAGTTTCTAGGCCAATATCCATTGATCAGTGAGTGCATACCATGTGTGTTCTTTTGTGATTGGGATAACTCACACAGGATGATATTCTCCAGATGCATCCATTTGACCACGAATTTCATGAATTCATTGTTTTTAATTGCTGAGTAGTACTCCAGTGTGTAAATGTACCAAATTTTCTGAATCCATTCCTCTCTTAAGGGACATGTGGCTTCTTTCCAGCTTCTGGCTATTATAAATAAGGCTGCTATGAACATAGTGGAGCACGTGTCTTTATTACTAGTTGGAACATCTTCTGGGTATATGTCCAGGACAGGATTTGTTGCATATTTTGGGGGTAATATGTCCAATTTTCTGAGGAACCACCAGACTGATTTACAGAGTGGTTGTACCAGTTTGCAATCCTACCAAGAATGGAGGATTGTCCCCCTTTCTCTATATCCTTGCTAGCATCTGCTGTCACCTGAATTTTAGATCCTGGCCATTCTGAATGGTGTGAGGTGGAATCTCAGGGTTGTTTTGATTTGCATTTCCCTGATGATCAAGGATGTTGAACGTTTTTTTTTTCAAGTGCTTCTCAGACCTTAGGTGTTCCTCACTCGAGAATTCTTTGTTTATCTGTACCCCATTTTTAATATGAAAATTTGAATTTCTGAATTCCATCTTCTTGATATGGAATAGATAGATAGATAGATATTGTATTGGATACTAGTTTCCTATCTGATTAAGATTGGTAAAGACACTTTATCAATCTGTTGGTGGCCTTTTTGTCTTATTGAGAGTGTCTTTTGCCTTAAAGAAGCTTTACAATTTTATGCAGTCCCATTTGACAGTTCTCGATCTTACAGCACAACCCATTGCTGTTCTATTCAGGAATTTCCCCACTGTGCTTATATCTTCGAAGCTTTTCCCCACTTTCTCCTCTATAAGATTCAGTGTCTCTGGTTTTATATGGAGTTCCTTGATCCACTTAGACTTGAGCTTTGTACAAGGAGATAAGAATGGATCAATTCACATTCTTCTACATGATAAACTCCAGTTGTGCCAGCACAATTTATTGAACATGCTGTCTTCTTTCCACTGGATGGTTTTAGCTCCCTTGTCAAAGATCAAGTGACCATAGGTATGTGGGTTCATTTTGAGTCTCCAATTCTATTACATTGGTCTACCTGTCTGTCTCTGTACCTGTACCATGCACTCCTTATGACAATTATTCTGTAGTACAACTTTAGATTAGGCATAGTGATTCCACCAGAGATTCTTTTATCATTGAGAAGAGTTTTAATGCAAACCCTTTTATCTGTATTTCTATTTCCCCCAGACTTGACATCCTGAAGGAAGACATGGAGTAAGCTCCTGCAGACATTTGCCCAATTTGCTCTTCTCTTGCAGGCAGTTCTAGATTGAGATTAGAAACATGCAAGATGAAGATACAGAGCATCATTCAAAGATGGAAATGTCAACCTGAGTTCTCTGGAAATGACTTCACTACAATGTTCTGCTGTTAATAATTTATTTATATTTCATGTTCTGTTTAAAGAAGGGCTGGAGCTGACCACTTACTATATCTCCCAGATCACAAACATAAGGTACTGCATGCGAGAACAAGCAGGTGAAATCTCCACAGAGACCATATTGTGCTAGAACACTGCCATGTTGGGTGTGTAAACAGCATGCTCTTTTATACCTAGTGCCTACTTGCACACAGGTACATGGCTGTTTATGTGTTCATGAGGAGGTGACTGGAGCTCAGCCTCAGAGTATGCTAGGTCATAATTGGTTAAAATGGGAAACAGTGGAATGAAGAAGAAATCACAGATTATAATTCTTAACATTTGATATATAAATATATTAAGAAATTTGGTTTTAGACGATTTTTTAGTCCAATTGACCTCTTTCATTGGGAAGGACTGATTATTTTCACGAAATCCTCGTCATTCAAACTCAACAAAAATAATAAAACTCTGTAATATTGCTGGAAGTGAATATGTTCTTGATAAAAATCAAGTAAGATACAGTTCCTTCTCCAAGAAAACCTACACATGTTAAATAAGAAAAGATATAATCTATGATGTGTGCAGTATTTAATGTTGAGAGAGCTCAGGGACTTATGCAGCCAACATAGGACACAGGATGAGGCCCTGGTTCAGCTTAGGACAGGTGAGATGGTCTGGGGGTGTCAGGTGCAGCTGAGGTCTTCAGTGGATTATGGTGAGGGGAACAGACTTGCCAAGGAGGAAGGAGTGAGATTCTGTTCTTCTCTCCTAGGACACTGTTCTTACATACAATGAATAAGAACAGCAGACTACATACTAATTCTAACATAGGGAACATACTTTTCTCTGCAATTGGCATTGGAATCTCAGGAAACTGCTTCCTTCTTCTCTTCCACATCCTCAAGTTCATTCGTGGGCACAGGCCCAGACTCACTGACCTGCCCATTAGTCTCTTGTCCCTAATCCACCTACTGATGCTACTGGTCGCAGCATTCATAGCCACAGACATTTTTATTTCTAGGAGTGGGTGGGATGACATCATATGTAAATTCCTTGTGTACCTGTACAGAATTTTGAGGGGTCTCTCCCTTTGTACCACCAGCATGTTGAGTGTCCTCCAGGCCATCATTCTTAGTCCCAGAAACTCCTGTTTAGCAAAGTTCAAGCATATATCTCCCAATCACACCTTATGTGCCATTCTTTTGCTGAGTGTCCTCTATATGTTAATTAGCAGTCACCTCTTGGTATCTATCATTGCCACACCCAATTTAACCATGAATAACTTTCTTTATGTTACTCAGTCCTGCTCTATTCTACCCTTGAGTTACCTCATGCAAAGCATATATTCTATGTGGCTAATCATCAGGGAATTTTTTCTTATTAGTCTCATGGTCCTCTCAACGTGGTTCATGGTGGCCCTGTTATGCATGCACAGGAAGCAAACCCAGCATCTTCAGGGAACCAGGCTTTCCCCCAAAAATTCTCCAGAGCAAAGCGCCACCAAGACCATCCTGATGCTCATGAGTTTCTTTGTGCTGATGACCACCTATGACAGCATTGTCTCCTGCTTAAGAACTATGTTCCTGAATGATCCAACATCTTACTCTATCCACCTCTTTATGACTCACATCTATGCCACTGTCAGCCCTTTTGTGTGTATGAGCACTGAAAAACATATAGTTAACTTTTTGAGGTCCATGGGTAAGAGGGTGATGAATTTGAATCTTCATTGATGAGCAAGATACTTAAGAAGAGCCAATGTGTTGCCATCACAAATATCAGTCATGGCATGCTCTCTATGTGCTTTGCCAAATGTTAAATATGAAAATGATTTCTGTTAAAATAATTTATTTAAACAAACATGAGAGTAAATATGTGTACTGGCTGGTTTTGATTGTCAACTTGACATAGGCTGGAGTTATCACAGTGAAAGGAGCTTTAGTTGGGGAAGTGCCTCCATGAGATCTAGCTGTGGGACATTTTCTCAATTAGTGATCAAGGGGGAGGGCCCCTTGTGGGTGGTACCATCTCTGGGCTGGTAGACTTGGGTTCTATAAGAGAGCAGGCTGAGCAAGCCAGGGGAAGCAAGCCACTAAAGAATGTCGCTCCATGGCCTCTGCATCAGCTCCTGCTTTCTGACCTGATGAGTTTCAGTCCTGACTACCTTGTTGATCAACTGTATGGAAGTGTAAGATGAATAAACCATTTCCTCCCCAACTTGCATCTTGGTCATGATGTTTGTGCAGGAATAGAAACCCTGACTAAGACAATATGTAACAGATTTAACAACATACACTTTGAGATATAACAAGGGGTTTTAATTTTATTTTAATTTTTATATTATTTCTCAATGAAGGGAGATCTATGAGATATATTTGCCCATTTGTGCCTTTTATAACCCACACTGTTTGTAAGTATGTGACCTCTGCACATATGTTTTGATATTCCAATTGTCTGCTATGAATTTGACAAACTAAAAAAAACCTTTCTTGCAGAAGTTATGCTATGATCCAGAAAGAAAAGGAATTTTTCACATAACTTTCAAAACAGAATTATGTGAAGAAGGCACATAGTGAGTTGGGCAACAACACTAAGACTAACAGGATATAAAATTCTAAGGATTTAAAATGGAAACAACAGTCTAGAATTGACAGAACATATGACCAAAACACAGCCTTTGCATGGAGTGGTATATTGTTCAATCTTTATGTGCAAGGCAATTCCAGCACAGCGTGGTATGGAGAGAACTCTCAAAAACATGAAATATCCTTACCACACTGGCCAGCCTCCTGGAGGTTCAAGACTCTACCCAACACCTCTCCTTAAACCCTGTACCTCCTTCTTCAGTCTCGCACTTTATTTAGCTTCTGGTAAAATCTGATGCATGGGGAAGCATTAGGCAATTGAGCAAACTCTATTAAAAAGTTTAATAAGTCAATCCATATAAGTCACTCTAGATTGCTAAAGCAAGAAAAAAAGAGGGTGCATAAAAATCTTTAGAAAAATTAACTTGGACCTCAGCTTTTGGACTGATGTCCTCTGGTGCCATGGACCAGAACCAGCTGCCCTCCCCCCAATCCATGGAAATTAGAGGTTCCAGCAGGTGGGCATGGAGTTGGCGAGCAAAGGTGAACAAATGGACACAATATAAGGGAGTGCTGTATTTGGATGTAAATTTCTCCAAGCAAACACCAGGCTTTTTAATACAGAAGAAAAACAAGAAGGCTAGATAAATACATCCATCAAGGCACACTGGTTCTTAACACAAAACAAAGAAAATGTATACATGAAAAAATGGCAGGAGCCAGGCTGTGTTTACAACTGAGAATAGGAACAACCCTAACTACCATCAGATATACACAGGAACCAGGTGAATGCTCTGATACAATGCTAGTCTATTGTTAAATCCAACAACAGGGGCCCTGTAGTAAATACTTGATTATGCTATTCCTCTGGGCCTACTGGAAAAAAAGTGCACGAGGGGAATTCTTTTCTACTAACCCTTTCATGAATAATACTACAACTCACCTATTTCCTAGGCTATTGTGTATTCCTGTGTTTGGGTGTGACTTGGCTATTGTCCTAAGTAATTACTATATAGACTAGCCCTGAGATTTCTACCCCTATTCAAGTAAATTGTAATGCCTGATTGTTTTCACTATCTCTACTAGACATAAATTTGAGTGTTAATGAATTGGTAACATTCTTACTGAATTCCAAGCTCAGGGTCAGCTGGAAAGACTTTCTATGAACCATTGGAACACTGGTGGAGGCTTAGCTATATGCCAAAATCAATCCTTAAAGGCACGTATAATAATAATTTAAAAAATACTGAAAGAGTGCACACAGATCCATACACGAGACAAACACGGGGAAAGGTTTTGAGTATACATGCTATTGGAATTCCAAGGTTCCAGGAGGTTAAGTATCCCTAAAACTATTGGCCTCATGACTGCTTCCAGGTTTCTAAACCTGTAATGAGAGTCACTACTGGAGTAGATGTAGCACACTGGAGTAGATGTAGCACACTAGGCTTATTGATTCTATACAATTATTGGATTATTGGCGTTGAGAGATTGTGACAGAGAGTGGAAAAATTTAGGACCCTAGTGACGAGCCTGAGAAGTTGAACTTTGTGACCCAATGTTCCAGGATATGCTAACTAAATACAGATGGTAACATTCCTCCACCCAACCACTCCTTTGTTCCAAGAAATGTTTATACATAAATAAGGCCTTGACAATTCCATGAACCCATTATGCAAACTGACAAGCTTACCCAATACTGTCCGTTATTGTCAGGTGTTTGCAGTTTTTGCCTTTATAAACCACTTACCCCTTGAGCTCAGGGTCAAACTCCTCTGTCCCAGTGTGGTTCATAAGTCATCCCCAGCCTACTGGTTCCCAAATAAACCTCTTGCTGATTGCATCAAGATCGGTCTCTTGGGAGATCTTGGGTGTCGCAATATACTGAGACTTGAGTGAGGGTCTCCCCACTGCAAGGGTCTTTCATTTGGGGGCTTGTCCAGGATCTGAGACCACACGAGATTTAAGGACACCCTTGGAGGTAAGATTCTGTCTGTACTTGTCTGTCTATTTACCTGTCTAAATCCTGTCTCTGTGTGACTCCACTCAGATTTACTTTCGGTTCTTGCTTTGGTATTTTCCCTGTCACAGCTTCTATTTTGTGGGGACACTCCAATCGTGGAGGGGCCATTGTCCCATCTAGAGGCCATGAGTGAAGCGGTGACCCTCCTACTAAAGAGAGGCCACACACCCTCTCAACCATCTGGATATTTTCTCTGTTTCTTGTCATCCAAGTGGAAGGAGATTCTTGTCAGCCTGTATCTTATCCTTTTTTGTGAATTTTCCTGTTTCTTGTGACTAGGATGATGGGACAAAGCATGACAACTCCCCTTTGTTTGACTCTGGACCATTGGACTGAAGTTAGAGCTAGGGCTTATATTCCTTCTGTTGAAGTCAAGAAAAGACCATGGCAGACCTTTTGGGCCTCAGAACGGCAAGTTTTTGATATTGGTTTGTCAGCAGACAGAACTTGTGATTTGGTCATCATTTTTGAGATTAAGGCAATAATCTTTCAAGAAGGACCAGGTTCTCATTCCGATCAACAGCCATACATAACTGTTTGGCAAGACCTGGTCCAGGAACCCCCACCCTAGGTCAAACCATGGTATGGGGTCCCAAGCCAGGCTACCGCGGCCTGGCTCTCAAGGAATCAATAGAAAACAAACTGAAAGTAAAGGCTCCTCCCGAAATGTAGCTGCCTAAACCTTCTGCTCCTTCTTCTGAAATTTATTCTGAAATTGAGGGGGCTCCCAAATGGTCCCTTCCCCTTCCTCCACCATAAACCCAACCCCAGCCATCTCTACCTCCCACTCCTCAACCTCCTCCTGCCACTGATCAACGCACTGGAACACCAGACCTGCTGCTGGAACACAGCTGTTGAGCCCAAAATCCAGGAAGGACAGACTAATCTGTGAGTCTGCCCCTGAGTATCTACAGACCCCCTATGGATGCCCCAAATCTTCAGCCCCTCCAATACTGGCAGTTTTTATCAGCTGATTTATAGAATCAGAAAACTAATCACCCTTATTTTTTTTTTTTTAGAAAACCCTGCTAGTCTAACAGGACTTGTGGAGTCACTCATGTTCTCCCACCAGCCCACCTAGGATGATTGTCAACAGCTTCTACAGGTCTTATTCACCACAAAAGAGAAGGAAAGGATTTTCCTAGAAGCCTGTACAAATGTTCCTGGCACTCACAAATGTGTAATGAGATAGATGTAAGGTTTCTTTTCAAGTGACCTGACAGGGACTTCAACACTCCTCAATGTAGGGAGATAGTGACAGTCTATTGCCGGGCTCTCATGCTGGGTTTCAGAGAGGCTTCGATGCCCCACCAACTTGATAAGGTAAGATAGGCTCTTTAAGGAAGGGTAGAGCCACCGTCTGTGTTTATCAAGAGCCTGGTGGAGGCCTATCAGTGCTAAACTCCATTTGATCCGACTTTGGAGGGAAAAAACCTGATGGTGGCCATGGCCTTTATAGGACAGTCAGCTTCTAACATTATAAAACTAACTTCAGAGACTGGAGGGTTTGCAGGACTATGCTTTACCAGATCTAGTTAAGGAGGCAGAGAAAATGTTCTATAAGAGGAAAACAGAGGAAGAGTAAAAGGAGAGAGAAAAACAGGAAGCAGAAAAGAGAGGGAGGATAGAAGGAACTGTAGAAAAGAAAAAAAATTGGCCAGGATTTTGGCTGCAGTGGTAGGTGAAAGGGATAGAGATAGAGAGAGCAGGACAAAGACAACCAGGGAACCTGGACAACAGGAGTCCCCCAATTGGAATTAGAGACAATGTTAGATTAAGACCAATGTGCATATTGCAAAGGAAAAGGACATTGGGCTAGAGAATGCCCAAAGAAGAAAGCTGGGTCCCAAAGATGTTGGCCATGTAGGATGACTAGAGGGGACAGGGCTCAGACACCCTCCTCAAGCCCAGGGTAACCCTAACAGTGGAGGGGACCCCTATGGATTTTCTAGTGGACACAGGAGCTGGACATTCAGTATTGAAACAGCCATTAGGAAAATTAAAACATAAAAAGACTATTGTGATTGGAGCAACTGGGCAAAGTCCTTACCCTTAGACAATTTCATGAACCATAGACCTCAGAAAGAGTCAAAGTACCCACTCCTTTTTGGTTATCCCTCAATGTCAAGACCCCTATTGGAATGAGAAACTCTGACAAAATTCAAAGCTCAGATTAGCTTGACTTCTTCTGGACTCAGGTAACCTGGAGACCTCAAACCTCAGTGGGGCTGGACCTGCAGCTAGAAGAACAACCCCTGGACTGGTAAGGCTACTCGGATCTTCAGGACTGGCTAATGGCTTTTCCAAAAGCTTGGGCTGAAACAAGAGCAATGCGAATGGCAATCAGGGTTCCCCAGGTAATGGTGGGACTCAAAACTGATGCTGTGCCCATAGTGTCTGCCAGTACCCCTTGAGCTGAGAGGCAAGAGAAGGGATCAGACCCCACATCCAAAGACTTTTACAACAGGGCATTTTGATACCCTGCCAATACCCATGGAACACGCCCCCCTCCTGCCAGTCAAAAAGCCAGGAACCAAGGACTACAGACCAGGACAAGACCTCCAGGTAATTAATAAAAGAGTCTAGGACATACATCCAGCCATTCCCAATCCTTACAATGTACTCAGCTCACTCCCACCAAAAAGGAAATAGTAAATTCCTTGGGACCTTAAAGATGCTTTCTATTCTTTAAAGCTTCACCCATCTAGCAACTACGTTTTGTTTTGAGTGGGGAAACCCAGACTCTCAGATGACAGGGCAACTAACTTGAACTAAACTATCTCAAAGTTTCAAGAACTCTCCTACTCTTTTTGATGTGAGGCACTACTTTGAGTCCTTGCCTCCTTCAGAGCTGAAAATCCACAGGTAACTCTCCTTCAATATGTAGATGATTTGCTCCTGGCCACAGTATCCAAGCAGAATGTCAGCAAGGAACTGAAAAACTCCTGACCAATTTGGGTGAGTTGGAGTATCATGCCTCTGCTAAAAAGGCAAAACTATGTCAGAATGAGGTCACCTACTGCTGCTACACACTCCATGATGGAAAATGATGGATGACAAAGGCTAGAAAAGAGACAGTGAACGAGATTCTGACTCCAACCAACACTTGCCACGTAAGAGAGTTCCTGGGAACAGCTGGTTTTTGTGAACTCTGGATACCAGCATTTGCTATGCTTACAAGTCCTCTCTACCAAAGACCAAAAAGGGAGCAAAATTCCATTGGATGGCTGAACAGCAAGAGGCATTCAACAAAATCAAATAAGCTTTATGGTCACCTCTAGCCTTGGCCTTGCCTGATTTAACTAAACTATTTACACTATATGTAGATGAATGGGCTGGGGTGGCCTGAGAAGTCCTTACCCAAAGCCTAGGGCCCTGGAAAAGGCCTGTTGCCTATCTACCAAAAAAATTGGGCCCAATGGCCAGTATCTGGCCATCATACTTAAAAGCTATCACAGCAGTGGCCCTGTTGGTCAAAGATACAGATAGGCTAACCTTGGGACAACATATAAATATATTGGTACCCCAGGCCCTGGAAAGTATCATCAGACAGCCCCCAGACAGATGGATGTCTAATGCCTGCATGACTCACTACCAAAGCCTATTGCTGACTGAACACCAAGTTTTTGCTCCCCCTGCTGTTCTTAACCCTGCGACCATGTTACCTGAGACTGAAGAATGGTGTCCCACACATCATTGTGCCAACATCCTAGCTGAAGAAGTCGGCACCCGTCGAGATTTCCAGGATCATCCATGGGCTGGAATCGCCAACTGGTACACTGATGTTAGCAGCTTTGTGGTCAAGGGTAAGGGGAAAGCTAGGGGAGAAGTGGTGAATGGGAAATGGTTGGTTTGGGCCAGCAGCCTACCAGAAAGAAATTCAGCCCAAAAGGCTGAATTAACAGTGCTTATCCAGGCCCTCTGCCTAGCTCAAGGAAAAACTATCAACATTTACACAGTCCGCGGTATGCTTTTGCCACTGCCCATATCCATGGGGCAATTTACAGACAGCAGGGCCTACTAACTACTGCAGGAAAAGAAATTAAAAATAAAGAAGAAATATTCAGTCTGCTCAAAGATATACATTTGCCGGTGTCTTAGTCAGGGTTTCTATTCCTGCACAAACATCATGACCAAGAAGCAAGTTGGGGAGGAAAGGGTTTATTCGGCTTACACTTCCATACTGCTGTTCATCACCAAAGGAAGTCAGGACTGGAACTTAAGCAGGAGCTGATGCAGAAGCCATGGAGGGATGTTCTTTACTGGCTTGCTTCCCTTGGCTTGCTCAGCNCCCCTGGCTTGCTCAGCCTGCTCTCTTATAGAACCCAAGACTGCCAGCCCAGAGATGGTCCCACCCCCAAGGGGCCCTTGATCACTAATTGAGAAAATACCCCACAGCTAGATCTCATGGAGGCATTTCCCCAACTGAAGCTCCTTTCTCTGTGGTAACTCCAGCTGTGTCAAGTTGACACAAACCTAGCCAGTACAGCCGGCTAAGGTGGCCATCATACACTGTCCAGGACATCAGAAGGGACGAGATGCAGCAGCCAAAGGAAAGCAAATGGCTGACTTGACTGCCAAATAGGCAACTCAAGGAAATATGATACTGGCTTTCAAAATGCCAGTAGATTATTATGATCTTAGAGAAAATATTTTCCATTATTCTCAAAAAGGCCTTGATGTCATGGACCGGTTAGGACTGGATCAACATACTCCTTATGGAGTATTCCAAACTAAAGAAGAAAAAATGATACTTCCAAGCAAAGAGGCTCATGAGTACCTAATTAACCCCTAGAACCTGACACATTTAGGTGTAAAAAAATTAGAGACTTGGTAAAAACTTCAAATTATATTTTTGGATTATCTAACCTGGCAAGTGAAGTTACTAAGAATTCAGGGCCTGTGCCCTGACTAATGCAGGATGCTCCCCATATACTCCAGGAATAAGACTTCCGGGGACAAGGCCAGGAGCCTACTAGGAGGTAGACTTCACTGAAGTGAAACCAGCCAGATATGGTAATAAGTATCTGTTAGTTTTTATAAATACCTTTTCAGGATGGTTAGAAGCCTTCCCTACTAAAACAGAGACAGAAAACCTTGTGGTCAAAAAGATCTTAGAAGAAATCTTCCCAAGATTTGGCATCCCTAAGGTAATTGGGTCTGATAATGGCCCTGCCTTTGTTGCCCAGGGATTGGCCACTCAACTGGGGATAAATTGAAATTTACATTGTGCCTATAGGCCCCAGAGTTCAGGACAGGTACAAAGGATGAATAGAACCCTAAAAGAGACCTTGACTAAATTAGCCTTAGAGACAGGTGAAAAAGACTGGACAGTCCTCCTTCCTTTCACCCTGGTTCAAGTTCAGAACACTCCTGCCCTATAAACTTACCACTTATGAGATTTTGTGTGGTGGACCCCCACCCCTCACTGAGTGAAGAGGGTTCTTTGATTCTGATGTTGTTCTCTGTAAACCCCTGTTTACCTCTCTTAAATCACTCAAGATGGTGTGAAAAGAAGCGTGGGAACTGCTCAAAGAAGACTACAGACCAGAGGATTTGACAGTGCCCCACCAATACCAGGTTGGAGATGCTGGAATAGTTCAGTATCATTGAGTAGGAAGCCTCGAGCCTTAGTGGAAAGGACCATATCTAGTGTAGATGACTACTCCCACTGCTATAAAGGTAGAAGGAATTTCAGCTTGGATTCATGCTTCACAGGTTGAAAGAGCAGCAGAGCAGCCCAGAGATGAATGGGAATTGGAAACCACTGATAATCCTTTTAAACTGCACCTCTGTTGCAGGTGGGAAAAAACTGATGGACAAGACCAGCCATAATCCCCACACTCCCCAAAAACTGACATGGTAGGCCCAGTCACAAACTGGGGAAGTTATCTAGTCCACTTCCAAAGTTGCCCTTCCCATATATGTGGTGATCTATGCTCACTCCCGATTAATGCTAACTGGGGAGCTAGCTGAGATTCTTGAGATATTCCTCATGCTGATTCACAGGATCTCCCTCTCCATGCAGGAAAGAAATTCTCCCTTGGAGGTGCATTTGGGTGTGGAGATTCTGAGCACACATGTCAACTGGGGAGACAAAGCTTTCATGACTGCCTAAACGATGGCCGGGATAAGGCTGCAGTCTGGTGATGTGGGGGCTTAGAAAGCTTGTTCTGTTCTACATGGGGTTGTGAGACTATGAAAGTGGCATATCGGAAGCCCAGTTCCTCCTGGGATTGGATCATAGTTTATAGAAATTACTCCACTCTAAAAAAGTGCTATGGGAACAATCCTGGAATCTGTGGCAAAGCCCCAAGTTGTTTCCCCCTAAATATCACTATCACTACCAGAGGGAGAACTGAGGTCGCCTGTACATGACTGAGAGGGAGAATATGGGGTCTTAGATGGTATTTCCCAAACAAAGGAGATCTTAGAGCCACATTCAAGATTCAACTTAAGGTCGAGGGCCTCCCAGCACACTCTATGGGTCCTAATAAAATGTTGGCTGAACAAGGTCCTCCAGCCCCTCTAACCCCACCAAGGCTACCTCCAGAGCCTACTTTTACCACTCCCTCCAAGGTTAGTTTGCCCCCTCTAGAGGCCCCTACAACCACCGCCTTTCCCCAGACTGGAAAGAGGTTGTTAAATTTAGTCCAGGGGCCCTTTAGTGTGATTAATAAGACTAGCCCGGGTCTGACTAAGTCCTGCAGGCTATGCTTGGACTCGGGATCTCCATATTGTCAGGGAACTGCTGTTTTAGGAGGATTTAATAATACTACCACCCATGAGGCCTGCATGTGGGGACAACATCATAAAATCACCCTAACCCAGGTTTCTGGCTTTGGCACTTGCATTGGAACCCCGCCACAAAATCATCAACATCTCTGCAATGAAACCCTCAAGAGCCCTAAGACCTCAGACACCAGATACTTGTTTCCTGGGTTAGACAAGTTGTGGGCTTGCAATACTGGATTAACTCCCTGTGTATCTACTGCTATCTTTGATAATTCCAAAGATTATTGTGTGCTTGGTCACTTAGTTCCTAGAGTGCTCTATCACCCTGCCAGCAGCCTTAAAAATATCTATGAAAAGCAGGTTACCAGGTTTCTCAGAGAACCAGTAACCCTGACTCTAGCAGTCATCTTAGGACTAGGAGTGGCCGCAGGGGTGTGTATGGGTACTAGTGATTTGATCCAGATGACCCATGATTTTAATGAGCTTAGTTTTGCTATAAATTAAGATTTGAGGGCTTTGGAAAATCTTTGTCAGTGCTAGAGGAGTTGGTCACCTTGATGTCTGAAGTTGTGTTACAGAATGGGAGAGGTATAGACCTGCTGTTCTTAAAGGAAGGAGTATTATGTGCTGCCTGAAAAATAGAATGTTGTTTAAATATAGATCAAAGGAACAATTAGAGATTCTATGGCTAAGTTAAGAGAAAGACTAGATAAAAGTCAGAAAGAAAGAGATGCCAGTCAAGGATGGTTTAGATGTTGATTTAATAAAACTCCATGGATTACCACTATGATTTAAACTTTGATGGGACCACTATTGATTCTATTATTGCATTGTATGATAGATCCCTACATTTTAACTAGGTTAGTTGCCTTTATTAGAGAAAGAGTTAGTGCAGTGCAGATTTTAGTCTTCAGACAACAGTATCATAACTTAAAAGATCAGGAGAATCAGAAAAAAGATGATGTGTAGTTCTAAGATAAGAACTACTTAGAAGATGAAGTGGGGAATGAAAGATTGTGACAGAGCGTGGAAAAATTTAGGACTTTAGACTCAAGTCTGAGAAGGTGAACTTTGTGACCCAATGTTCCAGGATATGCTAACCGAAAAACAGATGGTGACATTCCTCCACCTAACCACTCCTTTATTCCAGGAAATATTTGTACAAAAGGAACACCTTGACTGTTCCTTGAACCCATTATGCAAACTTGCTAGCTTACCCAATGCTGTAGGTTATTGTCAGGTGTTTGCAGGTTTTGCCTTTATAAACCTCTTACCACTTGAGTTCAGGGTCAAACTCCTCTGTCCCTGTGTGGTTCAGGAGTCGTACCCAGAACACTGGTTCCGGAATAAATCTCTTACTAATTGCATCAAAATCTGTCTCTTGCGAGTGCTTAGGCATCGCAATATCCCTAGACCTGAGTGAGGATGTCCCCACAGTGAGGGTCTTTCTTCTTTAGCTTGCTTTTCTCATGATGGTTGATTTCAGGAACTGTGGAATATAGACAAACCGTGAACTTGCTGTGGGAATTTAAGATGAGTCAATGAGAGAAAAGTATATTTTATTTGTCTTGACAGATATCGGGTGGCAATACAGTTAGACAGAGACACACAAAATGCAATGCCATTTTTAAGTTCAAGAAAAAAGTAACTTTTTTTGTTTTCGCTTCATGGGTAGACTTTTAATTCAGCAGGGAAACAAGTGTTATAAATCTGTGTATTTCTGGAACATTTGATGTGTACACACTCACTAGCACTAATTGAATAACTAGAGTTGTCAAATAGCATTTTTGTATGCTTTTGGAACTTCCTAATAGTAAAGATATATTATCCTCATTCAGATATCACAGCATTGTCTCTAGTGCACCTCAGGTTCAGTGGATAAAGTATTCACTGCACAATAAAAAACTGAGACCCTATTCCCAGCATCCACATATCACAAAGACTAGCAGGCATCTTTCACCCCCAGATTTCTTATAGGCAAATGGGTGGTGAATTCTCAGAATCTCTGTGTTAATTAGGTTGGCGCACATAGTATAGAATAACAAGAGACGTAACAGAAAGAAAGTGGAAAGACAGGACCAGTGTAATAAGTTGAAATATGGCCTCAACGTGCATACCATGATGCATAGGTGCGTATATTTACAGGCATGACCACACAGGGATATGCACATGCAATGCACACACACACACACACACACACACACACACACACACACACACACACACACATTTAAATTATTCCCCCAAACCAAATAATGATGAGAATATAAATACACTGTATGTAATTATCAGTGCTAAAACATTGTGACAAACTTGGGTGTTTTGCATACAGATTCAATTCCACTATTTGCTCATGTGATTCTTGTTCTCAGACTCTCCTGGGAAAGCAAAGTTCTTGCTGGAGATGCTGCCAGGACCATGCACACTTCTGACACTAAGCTGCAAAGACAGCTCCAGTGTTGTGTCTCCTGGAGAGAGCCTCCTGTGTCTGCAAACACATGAATGTAAATAGCAGATCACACATATGAATCTTTAGTATTAGCTGATGCCATAAAGAGATGAACTTGAAATATGCTTTTACATTAGAGGTGAATTATCAAATTAAGTCATGTGTGTTTTCATATAAATGACAGTATGTGTGTCACTCAGTGACTTTTAAAAATTCACAGAAATGTGTCAATGGTAAAACACATTCCAGACCTGGGAAAGTCATTGTTTATACTTGAATAACACAGGCTTTTAGGGTTTTTAACACATGGATATAAATCAAACCTTGGATGATGGGAGGAGACAAGTTGTCAAAAGAATAAATTACATGTACTGTCTTCATTTTAAATACAGCATGCTGCCAGTAAATGGGTCACATGTCAACAAAATGGAATGGGATTCAACCACTACAAGTACAAAAATATCAGAGTGAAGGTCAAGTACTGTTCTTAAAGTTCAGCATAGACTTGATATTTCATAACTTGCAACATTGTCCATTGACTGAGAAATCCCATGGTGCAGATCCCAGTCGAAAAACAGCCTCTGAGTTCTGATAGTCCTAGATGAACTGGGAGTGAGACTCAGCATACTGTGAGACTGTCCACTGTGCATCTTTGAACCTAGAGCTTCATTTCCTTGGAAAGCTTCTGTCTTAGTTAGGGTTTTATTACTGTGGACAGACACATCACCAATGCAACACTTAGAAGGGCAACAATTCATTGGGGCTGGCTTGGAAGTTTAGAAGTCCAGTCCACTATCATCAAGAACATAACATGGTAGGCTCAAGGCAGGCATGGTGCAGGAGTAGCTGAGAATTCTACACTACTTCCAAAGGTAAGCAGGAGAAGACAATCTTCCAGTAAGCTCATAAGAGGGTCTCAAAGCCCACCTTCACAGTGACCTACTTCCTCTAAAATGTCAATACCTACTCCAATATGGCTATTTCTTCTAATAGAGCCACTCCTTAGGCCAACTATATTAAGACCACGACATTCCACTCCCTAACCCCCATAGGCTTGTTCAAAAGCATGAGTCCACAGGAAACATACCTGATCACAGTAAAATTTTAAAAAATCACATTTAGGCACATTTCCAATGTCATAATCATCTATAGCACTCTCAAACATGTAAAAATTCCAAAGTTCTAATTCTCTTTATGTTCATCCAATCACTTAACTGTAATCCCCAAAACAACACAGGAAACCAGCTGAGCAAACACTGAACTCGTCAACTCTATGTCCAAAGTCATTGTAGTTTTCAAATATCTAAGTTCTTTTTCATCTTTGTTGACTGCCACAAACTCCTTTTCCTAGGCTATTTCCACTTCCTATTAGCAGATTTTCTGAGCAGATATACTGGACCTATGGCAGCTTCTCCTCCTTGGGTTTCCAAAACAATTTCAATATTACAGAATCTTCTTCCGGTGTCTGGAATCCACTCCTGAAATTCAGGTCTTCTCCAAAAGGCTTGGGTCACATAGAAATATTCTTTGCCTCTGAAACATCTAGATCTATGCTTCCACCATTCAAATCACCCTCAACAAAAAAGAATTTCATACTCCTATTAAGATGGAAAAGTTATTCCCACTTATAACATCCCACTGCACTCCAAATCCAAAGTCCCAAAGTCTACATTTTTCCAAACAAAAGAATAGTCAGGGCTATCACAGCAATACCCAAATCCCTGTTAACAATTTCCAACATACTTAGGGTTTTACTTATATGAACAGACACAATGACTAGGGCAAATCTAATAAGGATCACATTTAATTGGCACTCGCTTATAAATTCAAAGATTCAGTATCCAGGAACATACTACAGGAAGATCTGGAGCATGCAGCATCCAGAGACTCATAGTACAGGAAGAGCTGAGAGTTCTACATCTTGTCCCAAAAGCAAACAGGAAACGATTGCCTTCCAGACAGCTAGGATAAGGGTCTTAAAGACTGTGCCCACAGTGACACACTTCTTCCAAAAAGGACACCCCTATTGCAACAGGGGCATATCTCCTAATAGTGCCATGACTTGGGCCAAGCATATTCAAACCACCACAGCTTAAAATCTCTAAATTAGTCAAACTAAAAAAGTCAATTAAAATAACAATTCTAGACAAACACAAAGGTGAACACATTATATTAACATGTGGGTTTAATTCGAAATCGGTTTGCCCTGGCACACCCAGGATCTTGAGATCAAAGATGAGAGGAATTCAATATCTGTTCCAAAAAATCATGGAAGTTCTTGAACCTACATTTACAGGGACAAAGGACACCTGCACAACTAGTTACTGGGGTTCATTCAGGTCTGCGCCAGCCCCTCACCACCTTGGGAATGAACTTGGTGGAGTATCCCAAGGTCCCCAGAGGACTCTCTGTGATTCAAGCAACCAAGCACACCCAGGGTTTTGAGGTCACTAGTGATTGGAACAGAACATCAGTTCCAAAAAAATAACCCAGAGCGTCCTATGACAGCAGGATCAAGGACAAATGAATCCCGGCCAACAATGAGCTGGGATTCCATTTGGTGGCTCCAGCCCTGTGCCATCCTGGGAGAGAACTTGGCAGGTCATAGCACACCCAGGATCTTGGGATCACTGCAAGAACAGGGACCAAGGAAACCTGCCCAACCAGCAGCTGAGATTCCTTCTGGTATCCCTCCAGCCTTGCTCAATTTTGGGCACAAACACAGCAGGCCCTAGCACACCCAGGAACTTGGAGTCAATGAGACCAGTCTACACAGAGCAGCAAGATGGCAGCAGAAGCAAGAGAGCTTCTTGGACAGGGTCCCTTCAGGCCTTCATCCTCAGCCAGGAGGCAGAGCTGAGACACAGACCCCTGGGCACGTTCCCCACCAGAAGAGACACAGCCTCCAGGGAGGGCTCTGACACAGGGACTCAGGAGGTAGAACTGAGCTCCAGACTTCTGGAAAGCTTCCCTGCAAGAGGAGAGCTTGCCTGCAAAGAGATCTCTGATCAATAGGTCTCAGGAAAGAGTTGGACCTCCAAGAGGGCTGACAGAGGCTAACAGAATCACAGAAGGAACAAGCTCCAACCAGAAACAACTAGAATATCTAACACTAGCAATTACCAGATGCAAAGGGCAAATGTAAGAATATTACTAACAGGAACCAAAAACACTCGGCATTATCAGAACCCAGTACTCTCACCACAGCAATTCCTGGATACCCCAACAAACCCAAAAAGCAACTTAGATTTAAAATCATAAATCATGATGCTGGTAGAGGATTTTTAAGAAGGGCATTAGCCCCTTCCCTTCCGGTCCACACGCTCCGCACCAGCGCAGGGCGCAAGGCCTGGGTGCCGCGCACCCACCCAGGTTTCCAGCTCTCCCAGCGATCTCCGGACCACTGGTAAGAGGAACACACATCTGTTCCAGTCCAATCTCGTGGGACTTGAGTCTGCAGCCGGGAGATAGACAGGCGGAGGGCAGAGAGAGGACCCCTTCCCTTCCGGGCCACACCACTCCGCTCCAGTGCAGGGCGCAAGGCCTGGGTGCCGCGCACCCACCCAGGTTTCCAGCTCTCCCAGCGATCTCCGGACCACTGGTAAGAGGAACACACATCTGTTCCAGTCCAAACTCGTGGGACGTGAGTCTGCAGCCGGGAGATAGACAGGCGGAGAGCGGACCCCTTCCCTCCTGGTCCACACCTCTCCGCACCAGCGCAGGGCGCAAGGCCTGGGTGCCTCGCACTCACCCAGGTTTCCAGCGGGACTCTCCTAGCAAGCTTGGGACCACTGGTAAGAGGAACACACATCTGTTCCAGTCCAAACTTGTGGGACTTGAGTCTGCAGCTGGGACATAGACAGGAGGGAAGCGGTCCCCTTCCCTTCCAGTCCACACCGCTCTGCTCCAGCGCAGGGCGCAAGGCGTGGGTGCCTCACATTCACCCAGGTTTCCAGCGGGACACTCCTAACAATCTAAGGACCACTGGTGAGCAGCTGAACTCAGCATCTGTTCAGGCCCAATCGCAAGCAACCTGAGACACCAGCAGGAGATTGAGAAAGGCCCAGGACAAGTCAGACGCTCCCTTCTGGTCTGCACCAACACCAGGTCTCCTTGGGCAGGGATGGCAGGAGGTAAGCTTAAGAACAGAAGCAACAGAATCCAAGGGTACTTGACATCACCAGATCCAAACTCGCCCACCACTTCAAGTCCTAGATACAACAGCACACCAGAAAAACAAGACATGGATATAAAATCACTCGTCATGATGATGATGGAGGACTATAAGAAGGAAATACAGGAACAGATAAATACAAACACAGTAAAACAACTAGAAGCAGTTATAGAGGAAAAATTTAGAGAGTTACAGCAAAACAATACCAAACAGGTGATGGAAACGAACAAAGCATTCCAGGATCTAAAAATGGAAGTAGAATCAATTAAGAAAAACCAAAAGGAGATAACCATGGAGATAGAATCCATAGGAAAAAAAACAGGAACCATAGATATGAGCATCAGCAACAGAATGCAAGAGATGGAAGAGAGAATCTCAGGCACAGAAGATTCTATAGGGAGCATAGACAAGACAATCAAAGAAAATGCTAAAAGCAAAAAGATTCTAACACAAAATATCCAGGAAATCCAGGACACAATGAGAAGACCAAACTTAAGGATAATAGGAGTAGATGAAAAGGAAGACTATCAAACTAAAGGGCCAGCAAATATCTTCAACAAAATAATAGAAGAAAACTTTCCATACCTAAAGAATGAGATGCCCATAAACATACAAGAAGCCTACAGAACTCC
>CACVCL010021006.1:0-70577 GCA_902729485.2 Mus minutoides
TTGGGTACTTTCTCTAGCTCCTTCTTCCTTGGGAACCCTGTGTTCCATCTAATAGCTGACCATGAGCTTCCACCTCCATGTTTGCCAGGCATTGGTATATTTTCCCCCAAGACAGCTATATCCGGGCCCTTTCAGCACCATCTTGCTGGCATATGCTATAGTGTCTATGTTTGGTGACTGATTGTGGGATGGATCCCTGAAAGCATCTACTATATTAAATTTTTAATATGATCCTTCAGAGGTCCTTAGTTTACCTATTCATTCTTATTCATATACTTCTTTTCCCCTCATCTCTCTGTTCTAAAATTCCTCCATCTATATCTATATTGCAATTTTCCTTCCTTGGGTTATATCCTTCCATCCTCCCAAATCTCTTGTTCTCTCTCTAACCCTTTTATTCATATGGATTGTAGTCTGATTATTGAAGACTTAAAAGCTTTTATTCACATATAAGCAAAAATATCTATATCTTTGGTGGTCTAGGTTAACTTACTCATTATATTTTTATTTTAGCTCAAACCATTTACATGGAAATTTTGTGATTTCTTTTTAACAGCTGAGTAATATTTCATTTGTAAATGTACCACATTGTTTTACATCTGTTCATCTATAGGCAGACTTCTAGGCTGGCTTGAATTTCTGAATTATACAAATAGATCACCAATAAACATGCTAACTAAGAATTTGTATAGAAAGATGTAGATTCCTTTGAGTATATGGCAAGAATGGTAAGTCAGATTTGAAGTTGATCCATTTATTGGTATGTAAGGAATTGTACACTGATTTCTATAGTGTCTGTACAAATTTGCATTCCTACCAGCAGTTGATGAGTTCTCTCCTTACTCTGAATCTTCACAAGCATGAGTTGGCTTTGCTATTTTTGTTATTGTTTTTACTGTTGGTGTACCCCAAGTAGTTTGGTTTTGCCTTTTCCTGATCACTAAGGACATTAAAATGTTACTAGCTATTTGTATTTAATGCTGTGGATTTGGGTGAATGGGGATGAGATAGGTGAAGGAAAACCATGATCAGAATAAATTGAGTCACAAACATTAATTTTCAATAAAAATTAAAATCATATAAAAACTAGAGGTAGACTCAGAGACTAAAATGGTAATAATAAACAACAGAGGCTAGTTGAAAAGCCTTGGTCTTCAAACAGTCTTCAAACTGTTTCATAACTATTTCTCTTCCTTCTTCCTTAACTTCCAATGACAATGTTAAATATGAAAACCAGTTGTAGTTTTCATTTGTACCATCAGAAGTTGAAGGCCATCAAGAGTACATTGTTCAGACTCCACCCTTAATCTTCAGCAATTAGGTTAAATTATAATTGTGTCCCTTAGGTTTAGTCCCTAGTCCTCTAATTATGAAGCAAACCTACGTAAGAATTTGTAATGATCAGGCCATCCTAAGAGTACCTAAATTAACTTTTCAAATAAAAATTGTCACTAAAAGACAGATGCATAGTTCAGAGGCAGACCACAAACTTGATAAATGTATGTCCAGAGTCAAAATGACAATTTGTCTGGTTTTTCCTTTTTATGAAGGAAGTTACACCATTACATACCAAGCATGGTACTGGGATTCAGAAGGATTTAATTAAAATTGATTTTTAATAAGGACTCGGCTTGTTTGTTCTGTGTTTATTTTGTTGGCGGTACTGAGGGTGAAAACTAGGCCTTGTACATGCTAGACAAGTAACCTGCCGTTGAGTTATACTTCTGACCCTTAAAACTAATTTTGTTATTATGAAAATCAATTCAGTGACTGATGATGGCCCAATGGTCTTATCTTGGTTTACTTTATAGCATCCACAGAGCTTACAACCACCTTCCACTCCAAAAATCTATTCTGTCCACAGAAGATTCTACCAAATACATAGTGCTTTTACACATATGTATGCATGTACACTGGTACACACATAACATAAAATTTAAAAATAAAAATGTATATTAAAAACAAACCATAATGTAATATTAAATCAAAAAAGTAAGATAACATGGCATATGAAGTATATAAAATACCTTTGCTTTTCAATATAATACCATTAGTGTTGAAAAATTTAATGAATTATGAATCATTTTGTATTGATGATATTTTGGTTCTCATCTATCCTGAAATAAAATTTTGTTTCTTCAACATTACACATTATACATTATGGTGTGTGTGTGTGTGTGTGTGTGTGTGTGTGTGTGTGTGTGTGCTAGTAATCAATGTTAACAGGTAAATATGTCAACATGTAAAATAGTTTGATGTAATATATAATCACAGACACCTTTGTTTTTAATAAAATATTTAAATTCCACTTATTAATTACCACAGTTTACCAGTCATTAGTCAACAGATAGTTATTAATGAAGCAGGGGCTGAAACATTTGAGTTATGATGTAAGAAGCAAGCCCTTTATATTTGAAAGAAAATTAAAGTAAAATTTGTAAATATATACATGTCCACATAAATGCTTATTTATGCAATATATACATTTAAGTGTTTTGTATTCAGGTGAATAGCTATTCTTTGAAATTGAACAAAAGAAGCTTCACAAGCCTGCATTTGAATACTCTCTCTGAATTATTATACAGAGGTCATTAGGAACACAGTTACTCCTTCTCCAGAAGCACTTGTCTGTGCACTTTCATAACATACCCCACTCCTACATTGCCCCATAATTTATGGCACTTAACTAGCTGTCATACATAAGAAGAAAAGATTGTTCAATATTTCTGACAATAATTCAGCAAGCTGTCAAAGTGTATTATCAGCTCCATTAAAATCCAATCAGACTCAATCAGACGCAATAAATGATATGCTTGACTAATTTTCCCATATGGAGGATGTGATTTAACCTTTCTCTCTCTCTCTCTCTCTCTCTCTCTCTCTCTCTCTCTCTCTCTCTCTGTGTGTGTGTGTGTGTGTGTGTATTTGTGTGTTTGTGTGTTACTCTTTTACTCTGCACCACAAGATAGCCCAGCACAAATGTATTCATCAGACCATTTGATCATGGATTTCTTCCATCCATAACTTTAAAGCATATTTTTATTTTGGAAAAATTACCCACCCCTTGATTTTATGTTATTTAGGTTCTGGAGTACAAAATGAACCAACACACACACACACACACACACACACACAGAGTTACAAGCACATGCATGCAGAAACACGCTCACATACACACTTCACACATTCAGTGTTTCATTTTAATATGCAAAGAAGTCTGGCAGACTAAATTTCTTACCCATGACACAAAGTAATAAGTTTTCTTTGTGTATCTGTAAATAAGTATCTTACATAAATATCAGATCTCTGACAGGCATGTGAGACGCACAAATCCTGTGTTTTCAGAGTAGAAGTATATTTTATGGTTAGAAAAGGATGGCCGACTGAAATATCACTTTTTTTTTTAAATTTAGGTCATTGCTCAATTATTTTTGAGAGTGACTTCATCAATATCAGGTTTTATTAGCTTTGGTTTGGTTTTGTATAATTTATACAAAGGTGACCTTTGGGGACGGACTTGTCTGAGATTTGATATTGTCATGAAAGATGATTTTAACCTCATTACATTAAATGTATCTTTTCAATGTAATATTACAAGAAACAGTGTCAGAGAACTGTGCTTATAGTCAAGCTGTTTCCTTTATTAATTCTTTCATGTTTGGATTTTTTTTTTTTTTTTTTTTTTTTTGAGATGTGACTTCATGCTGTAGTTCAGGCTGGCTTTGAACTTAAAGCAGTCCTTTACCTAGCTACTAGAGTGCAGATAATCTAGGCATATAAAATAGTCTTGGCTTCTTTGTGAGCTTTAATTTTCTCATAGTAAATTGGCTTAATCCTTAATATTGTATTACGATACATTTTTCCTCTGTGCATAGTAAAGAAAACATGACATTAAATAAGTATCTACACAGTGACCACACTTGGAAGGCTAGCAAGGGTTTCATTATTCCACTCTGGTTAGGGTATCAAGCGCACATTAAGGCAGTCAACATATTCTCTCATACTTAACAGTATATGAAATTATGACTATAGATTAAAGAAAATTAATGAATCTGTCGCTGTGACCAGTCAATTTGCACCATTTCTGCAGAAAATGACTATGACATCACATCTCAAATCTATTCTTGACCTGATGGAAAGTAAATTGTTTCCCTTCAACATGAAAAAAACTTTAAAAAAAAACTTTATATGATAAATACCTTTATGGTAATATGAATGTACACATTTTAATTAAATTAAATTATGGAAACACACTTTAGGCATTCCTTTATCATCCTAGTTTTACAAAGGCAGAAACATAGACTGATGAAATAACTACTCCTTCAGTCACCGTCACCATACAAGTATAAAGTTATGGTTTGATCTTTAGTCTAAGATCTGATGGGTTAAGAGACAGGTGAAAAAGTTCACATATTTGTTCTCAGATTATCACACTCTTGTTTGGTAAAAGAGTAATACCAAGATTAAGTGGAATCTTAGTCATACAATAAATCAAGGGTTGGGCTGTGTGAAGCATAGACTGTTTTTTTCCAATCACTTCATTCTTTTTAATTTTGAAAAAAAAATCCTTTACAAATAGAAATATTTTCTCACTTTGCACCACATTGTGGAAAGTGAAAAAGATAAAATGCATATTATCTTTGTGACAAAGTTCATCAGCAAAGCAAAATCTGTAAGATAATTTTTACAGTGAGCTAGCTGTACTTTAAGGAGTACTTTCAGAGGCTCCTATATATTTAAAGATGTCTGAGAAGCCTAGCTCAATATCTGGTTTTAAGATATAATGCAGGAAGATTTAGATTTGCTGTGCTTTTCTGTGCCTCTTGCAGAAGAGTATTCTCAGAACATAAAATGAGATCCAACATATGAATAGATTTTCAAAGCTTTAAAATGATATAAAACGGAATAAATTACTCTGCCTGAAAAATGATGTATAGGTGAGGTTTAGCAGAGGTTTGTTAAAAGTTGAAACCAAATTGCCCTTATTAAAAGAAAGTAATGATTGTAGTGGAATTGAATGCATATAGTGCCAAGTAATAGGATGGCTTCAAAGGCATATGGGAATCAGCATGGGGAAATTAATTTAAATCAGATTGGAAGGCATAGATATCACATAGTTCATTGATACTCTATAAAGGCAAAAAAAGCATGCTTTTGAAACACAAACATCTCACAGCACTGGTAGCAGATTGAACTGATCCTGTCCTACAAAGTATCCCTGGGTTGCTTCCAAAACATTGTTCATGGAATTTTTCCAACTGGAACACCCAACAAGAATGTCTATAGTCGAGCACTCTTGTAGTCCTAGCACTCAGAAAACTGCAGTAGGTGAATCAGCAGTTCAATGTTAGTAAGAGATATATAGCAAGTCCTATTTATTCATTCATTTATTTATTTGTTTATTTCTAAAATAAATAGATAAGTAAATAAATATAAAGAAGGGGACTGTGCTGTATGTTCTGTTATCTCTTATTTATGGTAGTCTCCACAATTATTCAATGCTATTAGTTAGAAATTGTTAACAATAAACAAGAAATATGCAAACCTTCACCTTCACAAAAAAATTATTTCAATGAAGAATATTGGATAACAGCCATATGTGCTCAATGGCATAGGAATAGAAGTGTGTTGGAAAGTTCTAAGAGTTAGAGCAAGTAGCTGTCAGAACTTTGTATTCCTAGTTGTTAGAAAAAGGACACACACAGAGACCTGATGGCCCACTTCTAACCTGGATTTTTAAAATGTATTTATTCCCTTTTCATAAAAAATGCATCCCCAATTTTTTCTCTTCCCAGTCTCATCCTCATACACATCTCCCCTGATTATCACCTTTCCCTTCTCCTCAAGTCAGAATGGCTAAGATCAAAATTTTAGGTGACAGCAGATGCTGGCAGGGATGTGGAAAAAAGAGGAACACTCCTCCATTGTTGCTGGGATTGCAAGCTGGTACAACCACTCTGGAAATATGTCTGGTGGTTCTTCTGAAAAATGGATATAGTGTTGCCTGAGGACCCAGTTATACCATTCCTGGGCAAATAGCCAAAAGATGCTCCAACATATAACAAGGACACATGCTCTACTATGTTCATACAATTTGTCACAAACACAGTCCTGGAATTTTTGTGCGCACACATGAGTAATGTCTAAAACATGTCTTCTGTGTAGCAGCTAGGCCTTGCCACCAATGTGCTTGGCTGAGTTCACAAATCTGTTGTAACCTGTAGCTTCCCTGTTACTTCTCTGGCTCTCCTCTTCTGCTAAGCTTTGTTTTCTGGCTTATGTACTTAGAACTTCCTGCCACAGCTATAGCTACTGCTGCTGCTGGAACCTCTATAGCCACTTTGGTTTCTGTGGTTTCAATGAAGTACTGACCTCTGCCACCATAGGGGCCAGAGCTCCTGCCTCCCAAGTTTCCTCCCTTCATTGGTCCAAACTTTGGAGACTAATTGTTGTAATTGCCAAAATCATTGTAACTCCCACCACCTCCAAAATTGCTTCTATCACTGCCAAATCCATTATAGCCATCCCCACTGCCACCATATCCACCACCACCATGGCTGCCACCAAAGCCGCCGTGACCACTGAAGTTCCTTCCTTGACCAAAATTGCCATTGCCACCAAAACCGCCTCCAAGACCACCACCATTTCCAGAACTACTGTGACCTCTCTGGCTGGATAAAGCACTAGCCATCTCTTACTTCAACAGAGCCTTTCTTACTTCACAGTTGTGGCCATTCACAGTATGGTATTCCTGAATAATATTCAGAAGCTGGAAAGAACCTAGTCTTCAACTTTGGAATGAATACAGAAAATTTGGTACAGTTATACAATGGAGTACTCCTCATCTATTAAAAACAATGAAATCATAAAATTCCTAGGCAAATGAATGGAACTAGAAAATAGAATCCTGAGTGAGGTAACCCAATCACAAAAGAACACGAATGGTATGCACTCACTGATAAGTGGATATTAGCCCAAAAGCTCAGAATACCCAAGATACAATTCACAGACCACATTGAAGCTCGAGAAGAAGACCAAAGTGTGAGTACTCTAGTCCTTAGAAGGGGGAACAAAATATTCATGGAAGCAAATACAGAGATAAAGTATGGAGCAGAGACTGAAGGAAAGGCCATCCAGAGACTGCCCCATCTGGGGATCCATCCCACATAGAGTTACCAAATGCAGACACTGTTGTGCCCTGAGTTCACAGGAAACCCGTAAGAGTCCAAGAATTGCAACTCGCAAAAGAGTCTTTTATTTTCAAGTTCGAACTCTGTCCACCCACCTAGCACTCTCTGCACTAATGCTGGCAAGTGACCCTGAGTCCAGAAAACATTGGGTTTATACACAGTATAGTTAGAAATAGTGTGAATATTCACAGAACAGTAGAGTGTGGAATAGTACTGAAGCGGCAGGGGTGTTAATGGGTGTCTGTTGAAGGACTAATTTTATGGCTAGTCGTAATTATCTGTGACCTGACCTCTCTTTACCTTTCACTTTTTCCATGGTCTCCCTTGAGCTGGTTATTGCTCTAAGGTCTCAAGGACAGACACCTGGAGAGTTATATGTAGGAGTATTGGGTGTTGGTTTTTGGAGACATAGAGGCGGGGAGAATAATTCAAGCTAGGGGAGGGAGAGGGAGCTCCGGGCTGCTGCAGGAGGATGCAGCACAGAAACCAGATGTCTGAATATAGTGCTTGCTGAGGAGGGGTGGTCAGACGGAGGAGAGGTGCCTCTGGCGGGGAACTCAGAGGCAAACTGTCTGTATAACACTGAAGTCTCTTTAGAATCAGTAATTCGGGGTTACAATAACACTACTGTGGATGCCAAGAAGTGCATGCTGACAGGAGCCTGATATAGCTGTCTTCTGAGAGGCTATACCAGAGCCTGACATACACAGAAGAAGATGCTCTCAGCCAACCATTGAACTGATCATGGGGTCCCCAGAGGAGGAGTGAGAGAAAGGACTAAAGGAGCTGAATGGGTTTGCCACCCTATAGGAAGAATCTAGAGCTTTCAGGGACTAAACCAGGAACCAAGGAATACAGATGGAGGGACTTATGGCTCCAGCCTTATATGTAGCAGAGGGTGGCCTTGTAGGGCATCAATGGGAAGAGAGGCCCTTGGTCCTGTGAAGGCTTGATGCCCTGCTGTAAGTGATTGCAAGGGCAGAGAGGCAGGAGTGGGTAGATGGGTAGGGGAACACCCTCATAGAAACGGGAAGGGGGATGTGGTAGGGGGTTTCCGGGGGATGGGGGAAAACCAGGAAAGGGGATAACATTCAAAATGTAAATAAAAAAAATCTAATAAAAAGTCCAAGAAATTAGACACCAACAAACCAAATAACCCGATTAAAAGTGGGATACAGAATTAAACAGAATTCTCAATTGAGGAATCTACAATGACTGGGAAGCCCTTAAAGTAGTGTTTAAGTCCCTAGCCATCAGGAAAAGGCAAATAAAATGACTGGAAGATTCCATCTTACACCTGTCAGAATGGCTAAGATCAAAAACTCAACTGACAGCACATGCTGGTGTAGTAGTGGAGAAAGAACATTCCTTTACTGCTGGTGGGATTGCAAATTTGTACAAGCACTTTGGAAATCAATTTAGCAATTCCTCAGAAAACTGTGAATAGTTCTAGCCTAAGAACCAGCTATACCACTGCTGGGCACATATTCAAAATATGTTCCATCATACTACAAGGGTACTTGCTTAACTTGCGTTTATTAGAAATACGTTGAACAGACATGAGATTTAAGTGTGTGCACACAGGCAGAAACAGACAGCAATTCAGAGAACAAGAACTAAGATTTGCACCTTAGGTTCGGTTTCTATTACCATGCTAAAGATCATTATCATGGAAGCAACATGGTGAGAAAAGGTTTATTTCATTTTACAATGCTCAGGCTCGCATCATCAGATGGAAGTCAGGGTAATAATTCAAGACAGGAACCTGGAGGTAGGAGCTAATATAGAGGCTGTCATGGAATGCTGCTTACTGACTTGCTTAGCCTTTGTTTTTTTAAAAAAAAAAAAAAAAAAAAAAAAAAAACCACAGGACCAATAACCAATATAAGTTTGGCACTATCTATAGTGGAATGATCCTTCTACACCAAACATCAATCCAAAAGGAAAAAAAAAATGCCTGGCAGACTTGCCTGTAGCCCATTTGGGGGGAAGATAAGATGAGAATGTTGAAAAGTGTACAGAGGATGGAGACATAATATTTAAAATTCAGAAGGAATTAAAGACACTATCAGAGTTATTGCTGGTGACACATACTTGTACTCTGCCAGAGTCCCAGCTACATTTGTGCATTGGCAAGGATGAGGCATGAAGTTTGATTTCAGGGCTTCAGTTCTAGCTAGGACAACTTACTTATATTAAATAAAACAAAGCCATAGTTTGCTTTAACTTTAAAAAGACATATTTATTATTTCATATATATTTCACCACTGCACTTTAGGTTTCTTCTAGAATATGTATGCCTTATGCCAGTGCATCTATCTCATATATTTCATAATTTGCGCATGCGTATATTTTTGCTTTCGTTTCTCCTGCATCATCAATAATTTTCATTTTCTCAGTTTTTCATTTGTTTGAATCCTTCTCTGTTCTCTAATTGCTCAACGCTTGCAATAATTGCTCTGTTTGAGTAGGAATATCTTCATTTCATAGCTCTTCAAGGCTTCTAATACAATTTGGGTTGCTTCTTTTTTATTTGTTTTAATTTACATACCTGAGTCAGAATTATAAATGTTTGTTTATGAGGTTCTATTCATTTATTTTCTCCTTATTTTTCTAAATAACCAGTAGCCCTTTGATAATTTGTTTTACTTAGGAATGAAGTCATTGGTTTATTAATTTAGGTAGTTTTTTAGGATTTCTTCTGCTTATGTATTAAGTTGTCTTAACCAGAATTCCATGTATTCATCTGTAGCATGAAGCCCTATAGAATGTTTTAGTTTAGGATTAAGGTAAACTTACATAGTCTCAAATTGAAATAATAGCCAAACCAGGCATCAAATAGAGCAGCAACCAGTGAGCCCCTTCGACAAACCCAATTATATTACTTGTATACTAACAAGTATGACAGCCAAGTAGGTATTTGTTGTGTGAGAGAAAGACAGACAGGAGTAAAAGACAGAGAGCATCATTGAAGATATAGAGGAAGGTTGAGAGAGATAGAAAGGAGAATACAATTCTGGTTTTGTATTGTTGGAAGAAAGCAAATAGTTACGTTAGGAAGACATTAAATAACCAAGCTTTTCTTATAAATATTCAATCTAAATGCACACACACACACACACACACACACACACAATCAAGAATCAATGTGAAAGGCACAATGGTCAGTGAAGAAAATTAGTGTGATTGTTAAGGGACATTTGCAGTCTGAATTAAATTTTACTTTGAGTTAAAAAAAAAAGTTCCAATACAATTTTATTCAAGTGCATTTTCTCATTAGACAAATTTTAGCAGTATTTCTTGTTTTCCTCTCACTTAATAAAAACATTTAAGTGTGTATATTTTTGAATAAGAATGCGATTTTTATGAGATCTGAAAAACTACAAAGCCAAACTTTACTTAAAGAAAATAGATAGATGCCAGCTGACTTTGTTGAATTAGTCTGTCCTAGTAAGGACAGATGTAGAGCAGCTTTCAGGAGCCTGTTTGAAGATTGTGATTCTTCTCTGTAAAAAGCAGACTTAAATGATAGATGAGAGGCCTCAGTCCATGATTCTCTCCAACTTATCCTTAGTGGAGATGTTGTGATGCACAAAATGAAATACTAGAGCAGTGGGCATTTGATGTAAAGGGTCCTTCCACTTAACATGGTTTCTTCTGAGCTTGACCTCTACCCTAGGCTGGCTTCTCGTAAGTTTTCTTTAATTGTCTTTAAAGTCACACCTTCCAAGTGACTCAGAATACACTCAACACATTCTAATATATATCTATTTACCCACCAATAAGTTATAATTACATTTTTAGATCCTGGAAGACTCATTTGTTTTGTTTGCACACTTTGTTGTTATTGTTTGTTGTTGTTGGTTTAGTTTGTTTGTTTTTTGTTTTTATGTTTTTTGGTTTTTGTTTTACCTGCAAGTATATACTCTATATTGTCTGTGTGCTTGACACTGTGTAGATACTAAAGATTAACAATTCAGCAAGGTGTCTGCTCAATGTGGCTAAGATATAATTATAATTAAATATATATATATATATATATATATATATATATATATATATATATATCTTAAATTATAATTATATAATTTATATATTTATTAGATAGGTCTTTAAAAGAAAAACAAACAAAAATGTATATACACGTTGCTTTTATCTTCCACAGAAGTAAGCTGAGAAATTAGGACCTAAGGCCACATTCTCGGCCCTTCTGAGCATGCTGTAACCAGAGCTGGGGTTAGATTTGGGAGGAACGAGGAATTTGAGAGGTGCAGCTGTTGTCCCAAATCCACTTCCACAAAACTCCACCGTCCTGATTTGTGCATGTATTGATTATATACACCATGTTATGTGCATGGAATCAAGTCTGATTGCTGGATTCAATTAGAGAAACATCCAACATCCATACATCAAAATTAAGATTGAAGTATTCTGTAAATGCTGCTGTCTGCTGTCTTCCCATTGACATTCACTTCCAGGGATTTGAATTTATCGGCACAATCTCCATATTTATACATATAAGCAGGCTTATGGGGCATGCAGGAGATGTGACAGTACTGGTCAGGCATATTGTGGAACTCTAGAGCAAATAGTGGGTATTTTTTGGACCAAATTTGGAACTATTTTAAATTCTTTGACTATTCAGTATTTGACAAAGATCAAATGATGGAGATATTAATGCCAAAGTGTCGATGGGTTTACTCTGGTCATAGGGCAAGGATTCTAAAAGGAAAGTTTGCTTTCTTACTCTCTCTCTTTTCCCCAATGAGCATCCCTGCATTAGGAACTCTGTTAGGACATCCTCAAAGCTAAATATCACTTGGATGTCACATTGTGGATGGACCTACTCCATTAAACAGTTCTTTATCCAGTAAAGCCTTTCTGATTTTACATGGGCAATACTCAATGGTATTCTGTCGTATCCACTCCTGCTACACAGAAACTCTGCCTAACTTTTTCCCTTAAGCACCAACCGACATAAATTCACAATGAAACTTCTTTCCAAAATGCATCATATGTGATCTGTAAATTTTATTCTTTAATTTGTGAGACAGGAACACTGATACCAATGAATGACTCGGTGGTATTTTGTAGGAGTGTGTGTGTCCAGAACCCTGATGCCTAAGTTAAAGGCCTGACATTTTAAAACCTCTATTGAAATTAAGGACACTCCACTTATCCTGAATTGTTTTGATGTATTATTGATGTTGTAATTGCTATGAAAGTTTGATCTTGGCTGTTATGATATCATCATGATTCTTTCTGTTTCTATGGTAACTCTTACTTTGTAAGCTCTTTTATCTTTTTTACTTTTCTTTCTGGTTTATTTCTCATGATGATCTCAACCATCATCTATGTTACAACAGGAATCTGTCACTAAATGGGAATGGTTATAGATGATCTTTAAGGACTTTTAGAACTCTATGCCTGAGGATCATATGATACCAGTGATTCCCAAGTACCAAAGCAGTAAGGATATTTATATAACTCCCAAAAGATCTCATTACAAGGCATTCGGTATTAGTCTCAAAAAATTCTCCAAAGTTTTCTATTAAAATTTGTCTTCAATAGGCACTAACATCCAAATTAGGATGTAGGACGTAACATCTAACTTTACTATTTTAGTCTACATACCTAACATATGTACACTTAAAAACATTTCCTCCAACATGCTCTGTTCAAAATGACTCCACTACTTGAAATAATAAAATTCTTAAAATGGTAAAGCACAATTTTGTCCTTATAAATAATATCAAATGCTTATTTTATGAACAAATGTGCACAGTGCTTGGAGGTAACAGGTATGCTTTGGATGTAAACAGGAAGCACAGATTTTCTGGGTATATGGTGGAAAAATTTTATGTGAGACTCAAAGTCACATTTAATTTGATATTATCAATTGAACAAAAACTGTAAAGAGCCAGGATTAGAAAATTGATACGAATATCATGCACCATGAACGCTGTGTGAGAGAGGAAAATTCAGAGGTGACCCTGAGATTATTAAAACTCATCAGGATATGCGAATCTAGGGAAGTAATAATACTGAATTTGATTTTCACTATAAACCAACTAAGAAGATATCTTCATTAATTTAGAAGCCTGGCAGTGGTGGCACACACCTTTAATCCTAGCACTTGGGAAGCAGAGGCAGTCGGATGTCTGAGTTTGAGGCCAGCCTGGTCTATCTACAGAGTGAGTTCCAGGACAGCCAGGACTACACACAGAAACCCTGTCTCAAAAAACAATTAATTAAAAAAGAATTAATTCAGAAACAAAAATCTTTAATTTTTATCTGCTCCACGATACAAAGAACTGACTAGATGATGGAAATAGAAACAAAGAAAGCTGGTAATAGTAGAATGTTTTTTTTCCCTATAAAGCTCAAAGTTCTTTTAGTATTTACCCATAATCAATGACTCTAAGGTTATGATTACTAAAAACATCTCACTTTCAAACTTCAACTGGCAATGCATACAAATATTTCTTATTAGACCAGAACAATCATAGGGTTTTCTTCATTTTTCCTTAAATACTGTGTTTATAAGAGGTATTTGGGTTTTGTGAATGTATTACATGTATAATAAACACCATTTGTGAAAATAAATCCTATGTTCATGAATAACAAGGAAAGAAGCTTTGCATTATTATAATATGAAACCAAATATAATCAGTGACAAACTTATTTGGAGACTGGGAATGTAGGGTAAAAACACAAAAACATAAGGTAAGCTAATACTTGAAAATAATCTAGTGTAAGCAAATTCATGTGTATACATATTTTTCTTAGTTATTACACTTCTCCTCTTAAAAAATTGGAGTGAATCTATCCTACTGGTGCAGTATGTTAGTAAATTATTGTAGTAGATAGATAGATAGATAGATAGATAGATAGATAGATAGATAGATTTATAATTTCATTACAGAGAACTATTAGAAAGAAAACTTACAGCACACATAAATTCCAAGATTATGCTGAGCTATGAGTAGTGATTTTACAGAAGAGTAAATACAAATTATAAAAATGAACTTTTCTTAAAAATGTGTTTTTAACATTTCTAAATTGAGATTAATATGATTGTAAAGTATATTTGGACTGATAACAGACATTCTAGCTTACTAACAAATTTCTGAAAAGTTGAACAAACTGAAGAGATAAAACAGAAGACAAATTTCCAGGTATATCACACAGAACCATCTGTCTACCTTGATTCTCCTTTTTCTAGGCAATGTACTTATTTTATGTCTTTGTGAACATAGCTCAAGCTACCAAGAGGTGATTGCTTACATGAGATTCTATTCTGAGCAAGTAGATTCCCTTCTCTTTATTATTTAACTAGTGAATTAAATCAAAAAATGATCCAAGGAGCATAGTAATGATGCCCTCAGTGCTGTGAAGTAACACTTCTGTCTAAGAAGTATTCTGTCTTCAAAGAGGTTATTTATATCACTCAGAATATGTTTGCAATTCATACTTTTAAATAAAGTACATGTCAAAAATTTTAAACTAATTAGTTCTCTAATACAGCAGTAAGTGCAGCATTAGGGTAGCTGGTGAAGTTGCTAAGTAACTAAAGATTCAGGAACTCAGGTTCCTCTCATCTTTAGTGTGTCAGCTGAGCTAGACTTTTTCTGAAGCAGAGCAGTATTTGGCCCAGCTGCAGGGATTATATCTTAGCAAAGTATTCCAATCAGTGAAAATGGATTCTCTTCCTCCACAGTTTTCATGATCCCATTTTACCAGAAGAAATGATCAGCTTTCCCAGAATTCTCTCAACAGGTGTTATATCAAAAAGAAAAAAAGAAAAAAAAGGAAAATAACAAAGGACTTTGCATCACTGGATCATTTATGGACAAATCATTTACGAAATCAGAGTGCTGACACTCAAACACCTGGTTGTTCAAAAAAGGATTATCCTAATACAATTAGGGTGTTAGATGGCAGGTGAAGAAAAAAGAGAAAAGTTGTATTCTCCAATGAGTACAATACATAGCTATGAATGAACCTGGTCTCATCATTTAAGACTGATAAGCAAATTGTTAAAATTTTAACAGAAGATACACTGCTGTTTACGAATTTAAGATTGTTGAGACAGGTAAAACAGTACATAATGATATTAAATTTATTCACAGACAATTTATACATGAGCCAAATATAATATATTAACCATTAACATCTCCTAAAGTAGAGTTAGATAATTTTATTCATGAATTTTTACATAATATATAATATATCTCAGAAATTTTACCTCAACACGTAATCAAAAATTTAAAATACTATTACATAATCTATATTTTTCTACTTACATATTTAAAATACAGTTTGTACTTGCACTTAATTCCAACTTTTAAGTACTTAGTATGTGTGATAACATCTCAGCCCAGTGACTATGAGCCACCTACATCTCCTGACATGAGTAGTCTTTACATCTCCTGATGTGGGTAGTCTTGGAGAGACTGGTTTGTCCTTGCAAGGCCCTGGTATAGTAGTGAAACAGCCAAGTAACAACATGAGCAAGTCAAACATTTCAATAGTGTGACAATATTGGAGAGAAAGCATAGCAAATAATAACTCAGGTACATGGATGGCCACCTCCACATTTTTAGGACTCTGGAGGTAAAGTTAAAAAGCATGGCAGAGAAGGGCATGGAAGATAAGAGCTGATCTGGGTGGGTGTGAACCAGAAATGGAACATGCCTTGGATCATAGACTTCCCTTACCTTCCTTTTTTATTTCGTCCATGTTCCTAATTCATAGCACAATGCTACCATTTTCAAGGCCATGCTTGAGTCAATCAATCTTCTCCATCAACACCCTCATGGACACACCCAAGTACACCTAATCTCCTAAGTATTTCTCCATCCAACCAAGGTCAACATCAAGAGTATGCAACAACCAATAGGATTTGTGGAAAACACACACCTATAGTAGTTGCTATGAGCATTTAGCAAATGATAATAGATAAAGCACACAACATCATAGACAGCAATATGATTTCAATAAAAATATTATAGTAAATAAAAGTAGATTTACATTTTACTTATTTTAATTTTACTTATTTTTTCCCAGAGAATCTTACTGTTTACATATGCATCCATACATAATATTACGCTAACATGACTCCTCGTTTTTAACTTTTAAGTTCCTTGTATTTAATATTTTAAACTCTGCTCTGTATGTAGTACCCAATTTGACAACAACAAATGTGCTTCAATTGTGATTATAGTCTGAATTTATTAATTATCAGATATACCTATACTCCCTATAAACTGCTTCCTATTTTATTTTGGTTGAGAAGATCATATTTCAAAAGCAATATAGATAGATAGATAGATAGATAGATAGATAGATAGAGAGAGAGAGAGAGAGAGAGAGAGAGAGAGATAGATAGATAGATAGATAGATAGATAGATAGATAGATATTCTTCAGCCCCACATAATCAACTCAGTATGTTAGTGTAGTGGTAACTGAGGCACTCAAGTAGTTTAGAATACCCGATAAATTTGATGCAAAAGTGTCACTAAGAAACAATAGAGATTTTTAAAGGCATTACCAATGATATATGTATACTAGACTCAATAGTTCAGGTCTCATCTCATGGAAAATTTAATGATTTAAACAGAGAACTTCACTCTTGTTGCCATTATGGGATCTGTGAGCCTTCCAGACAAAATACAGTAACATCAGTTTTAATTGTTGTATCTTTAGGAAATATAATGATTAGAAATAAACAAAGTTTACAGGGATGTTCTTACATTTATAATGTAGATTTAAAGAAATGACAAAAGATTTGATGGCAATTCTGGGGAAATTTTAAGCACATCAAATTCAGAAACATTATTGTCACTCCGTTTAAAGAGTACTGATTGTGTAATTAGAGCTATGAAAAAAGAACACTCATAAATATTTTGTAAAAGCTACTTCATTACAATCAATCAAATTGCATGAGTTAAAAGATCTGTTGTAGGTGGACAAGTATTAATTTAATACAAATAGAGTCCTTATATTTTATTCAGTTCTCTTACAAATAATTATTATTTTATAGAGATGCATTGCTTTCGTGCATAAGTTGACAGGGTGTGAAACACGTGCTGCAATTGATAGAAAAATAAATGCAGGAATTTCATGAACTGCTTGTTGCAATAAGGTGTATCATAGTTTTATGCTAAATAAAATTATCATAAGATTATAAAATATTGCAAAATTATACTAAAATGAAATGAAGATTTTATTTACAATATATTTATATTTATTTGGGTGTTTATTTTTCTTGAGACACCCCTAAACAGGAATGCATATTTTTGCAATGTTTAGGTTTCTTAACTTGACCCTGCTCATTATGCCAAAAATGAAGCATGCATAGATTTGTGTCTGAATGGCCATGAAGAAATTAAAGGAACTTTCAGCCTCTCAAAAATATCAGGGCTACTAAGACTGAAACAGGATATAGAAAATAAATGATCCCCTTCCAAGGTAATTTTAGGGCATCAGAGAAAGGTGTTGGATGTGTTGGACAGAGAAGATTAAGCCAGTAAGTAAATAAGGTCAAGTGTAAAAGACTATAGACTCCAATGGAAATGATGGAGGGACTCTCAGCCCTGCTCCTCATCTGCCTTGTGCATTTCATTCTTATATCATCAATAATTAAAATTTCCAAACATTTACACACAAGTTATTAAGAACTATCACAACATTTACCAATGTAAAACCCCCTGTGACTATTATTGACAAGAAAAAAAAAATGCAGGAAACTAATCAGTGTTTCAGTCTTGCTTGCCAAAGGCACAGAGATAACTACTACTCTACTGCCTTGAGAGATTATTGTAACTTTTTCATTTTACTATTTATGGCAATGGTTACAGTCAATATAGACTTCCCTAATTATGCATTATATTTATATATATTTATACCATCCATTCAATGCAATATGTTTGTGTTTCTGAGTATATCTATAGTAACAGGATCTTGTCAATTCACAGGCTACTTATGTTGAGTGGATAGCATACTCTGGTAAAATAAGAACAATTTAAAATTTACTAATGAGGTATTTGATCAAACCGTCTATGTTCTCCAAGCCATTAGGGAGGAGGTAAACTAATTTGTTAGTGATTATTAGAAGCACATGTGTATGAGACATTAATTAAGCCCAAAGGAAAGAAAATTAGTTTATTTGGAATCTCTCATATGCTACTCAATTATTTGTTTCAACTTCCAATAGAATTTACTGATTGTTTTCTTTGCTTCCCTGTGGTCATTTATTTCATTGTCAAAAGGTTTGTATAACACATACTGTCAAGTAACCAGAATACATCATGTTGCCTCTTTCACAGAAAATCCATGTGAAATGAGTAGAGAACAACTTGTCTAAAAATTTATTTGCTGTTCATGAAATATATATATTTGTTTAAAATCCCTTAACTATCCAGTAAAACATTTAGAAGCAATCATGGGGCTTCATATGTCCAAATTTCACACATGATATTAAATTTATGTCCATATATATATATATATATATATATATATATATATATATATATATATATATATGGGACCACGAAAGGCAGTCTGTGTTCTGGTCCAGCAAAGCTTACTCTGGAGACCCAGTAGAAAAATTCTACAAGGGACTGAACAGTGAGCTACACCCCCAGACACAAACACCTCTGATTCTTTACTCCCCTTTCCCTTTCCCTCTCCCTCCCCACTCTCCTTCCCTCCCCTCCCCCCTCCCCCTCCCTCCTTCCTCCTCCATGAGGCCCAGAGACCCCAGAGCTGACTCTCCTATGGTACCCAGTGGGTCTGTGGTGCCTGAGAGTCTGAGCAGAGCCTGTGACTTCCCCAATCCCCAGAGCTGGTTCTGGTGGCCTAACACAGCCTAACACCCCACCTGATGTGCTTGAGTGGGGTCCCCTGACAGTCTCCCATGTCTGCCTGCCCAGAGCCCCAGAGCTCTGGTGGGACGTGGGTCATCTCTCTCATCCCTTTTATTTCCCCACACTCAGAACCCAACATACATATATTAGTTTTATTTTTAATTTTGTGAGGCACTCAATTGCAAAACTCTACTATTGAAATAGGAGAAGAGAACATATGAATTAGGATTTAAAATTCATTCTGAAGTAGATATTTTTGCTATCAATTTTGTTCTTTTCAACACAATAAAACTGATATATATATATATATATATATATATATATATATATATATATATATTGTGTGTGTATTTGTGTATAACACAAACTAATGTGATACAATAATAGCTAAATTTCAATACTGTAAATACTTGTGTATGGGTGTAACTCAGCTATCTACAGTTCTAAGTATTTACTCTAGTTCCTTCTTAGATCACAAACTTTCTTCTTCCTAGATAATGGTAAATTCCTGTGTAGGGCAGTGACTTAGCTATCCATGTCCAAGGTTGGATCAAGGACTGCCTCGAATCTAACTTAGCTATATATCAAAAAGGTCAATCCTTAGGAGCACTTGTAATAAAGCAATATTAAGGAAAAGCACACAGATACATTTACCAACTAAAGCAAGGACATTAGAGCATTCGTTACACAGGATGCCATGATTCCAGGAGACTAAGTTTCTGTGAACTTTTCACCTCAGGACAGCGCCCAGGTTTTCAGGGCCTATTGCACTTGTCACTACTGGAGTAGATGTAGCATATTACATTTACTTTTATATCTCTATTGTTGATAAATATTTATATCATTTTATGTCCCTGTGCATCAATACCATTCATTTACATAGAAAGAATTTCATATTAAACCATAATTTTAAATATTATCTTCTTCATTTAGAATGACATTATGAAACTATTTCTGTAGACACACTTGTTCAAATACTAAAATTATATTTTTTATTTTGGAAAATGTTAATATGCTATATTAACATGAATATATCTATTGTATATAACATGAATATATCTATTATATATAACATGAATATATCTATTGTATATAACATGAATATATCTATTATATATAACATGAATATATCTATTATATATAACATGAATATATCTATGCCATAATGGCTGGTGCATGTTTGTTTGATCATTGAATCTATAAAATATACTATTCTGTTTTTTCAATATCTCATGAACTAAATCCCCATTATCTTTCCATATCTGAATTTTTCTCTTTTCTAAAAGAAGCTAAACCCCAATTTATACCCACATTGTCCAAAAACACAAATCTTTGAAGACTTTTTTCTTTTATTGGATATTTTCATTATTTACAATTCAGATGTTATCCCCTTCCAGGTCTCCCCTCCAGAAACCCCATTTTTAATAGGGTTATTTGATTTTCTGGAGTCCAGCTTCTTGAGTTCTTTCTTTATATTGGATATTAGTCCCTTATCATATTTAGAATTGGTAAAAATCCTTTCCCAATCTCTTGGTGGCCTTTTTGTCTTCTTGACAGTGTCTTTTGTCTTACAGAAGCTTTGCAATTTTATAAGGTCCCATTTGTCAATTCTTGATCTTATAGCACAAGCCATTGCTGTTCTGTTCAGGAATTTTTCCCCTGTTCCCATATTTTCGAGGCTTTTCCCCAATTTCTCCTCTATAAATTTCAGTGTTTATGGTTTTATGTGGATGTCTTTGATCCACTTAGACTTGAGTTTTGTACAAGGGGATAAGAATGGATCAATTTGAATTCTTCTACTTGATAACCACCAGTTGTGCCAGCACCATTTGTTGAAAATGCTGTCTTTTTTTCCACTCAATGGTTTTAGCTCCTTTGTCAAAGATCAAGTGACCATCGGTGTGTGGATTCATTTCTGGGTCTTCAATTCTATTCCATTGATCTACATGTCTGTTGCTTTACCAGTACCATGCAGTTTTTTTTTTTTTTTTTTTTTTTTTTTTTTTTTTTTTTTTTTTTTTTTTTTTTTTTTTTTTTTTTTTTTTTTTTTTTTTTTTTTTTTTTTTTTTTTTTTTTTTTTTTTTTTATCACAATTGCTCTGTTGTACAGTTTAATGTCAGGCATGGTAATTCCCCCAGAGGTTCTTTTATTGTTGAGAATAGTTTTGCTATCCTAGGTTTTTTATTATTCCAGATGAATTTGGAAATTGCCCTTTCTAACTCAGTGAAGAATTGATTTGGAACCTTGATGGGGATTGCATTGAATCTGTACATTGCTTTCAGCAGGATAGTCATTTTGACTATATTAATCCTGCCACTCCATGAGCATCAGAGATCTTTCCATCTTCTGAGATCTTCTCTATTTATTTCTTCAGAGCCTTGAAGTTCTTGTCACACTGATCTTTCACTTCCTTAGAGTCACACCACGGTATTTTATATTATTTGTGACTATTGTGAAGGGTGTTGTTTCCCTAATTCCTTTCTCAGCACGTTTATCCTTTGTGTAGAGAAAGGCCATTGATTTGTTTGAGTTAATCTTATATCCAGCTACTGCAATGAAGCTGTTTATCAGGTTTAAGAGTTCTGTGGTGAAATTTTCAGACTCATGAGTCCTAGGCGTGAATTTTTCTGGTCTACTAGTGGATCCCATTATTACAGGATGTTATATGAGTGTGACTACAGCCCAGCAGAGCCAGCAGACCAGGTCACCTCCTCTGGAGAGTCCAGAGGTCTAGAAGGAAGGCAAGGTATCATGACAGATGCAATTATTTTTAAATGTTCAAAATGGGCTTTGTCAAACTAGGTTTTGGACTCTCCTTGGTTCCATTGAGGTTCTTCCTTTCCTTCTTCCCTTCCTCTCTCCTTTATTTCCTCTGTTCCTTGATCCATCTTTTTTCTCACTGTTTTGTGATCTCTTCATTTGTCTCTCACTTAGGTGTGGAGATTTGATTGTCCCAACATTGTATTTCTGAAGTACATACCTGGTATGATGTATGATGTCACTTTTTCAACTGGACAATTTATCTTAGATAAAGATTAAGGTTTTTACCCTTAACAGATAACTGATTAGACAATATTACATAAGCCTGTCTTCACAACTTAGAGTTTATAGCGTGATGAACTAAGAGTTGGGGTTTTCAGGGCTGGAGAGATGACTCAGTGGTTAAATTCAGGTGTGGTTCCTACAGGGGACCTGAATTCATATCTTTTGCCAGAAATACTGCCTCATAGGTAGAAGTTCCTTTCAAAATCTTGACTACCTGAATGTGTCCATAGATCCCACATTGGAAGGATAAAACCAATTCTTCAAATTATCTTCTAACCTCCACATGCAAAGCTTGGCACAAATATGTCCATAATCATACATTTTCACTATACACAAACACATGCAGTACTGCTGCTGCGGCTATTGCAACTGCTGTTGCTGCTGCTCCTCCTTCTAATAATAGCAAGAATACATAAAAAGTAAGAATATACAAAAGCATTTATCATTATATAATGATTGTAAATAAAATGCATGTGGTTCTGACAAACTGAAACATGATTCTATAAAATAAGAATTTGATTGATGCTACTTATTAACTCCAGGAATACACTGGCAAAAAATGGGAGATGGAGTCAGAGTGTCCAGAACCTTTCACCATTTTTACTTCATGTGAGTCAAATAATTTGTTTAAAACTCCACTAGAAGAAGTACAACATCTTTGGCCCTAAGAAAAAAATACTCAGACCTCAATTTGTAAGTGGAACCTCCCAGGAGAAACATATAAACCACATGCATATAGATGCAATCAACCATACTAAAGATATAAGAAAATAATCAACATGAGTTAGCAAGTTAAATATGCAAAACTTAATAACTTGATTTCTTTTTTGGTTTTGTTTTTTTGTTTTTGTTTTTGTTTTTGTTTTTGTTTTTCGAGACAGGGTTTCTCTGTATAGCCCTGGCTGTCCTGGAACTCGCTTTGTAGACCAGGCTGCCCTCGAACTCAGAAATCCGCCTGCCTCTGCCTCCCAAGTGCAGGGATTAAAGCTGTGCGCCACCACACCCAGCTTAAAACTTAATTTCTTAAAATGGAAAGCATCTAAATAATACTTGAAAGAAGAATGCTTACTTTCAATAATTTCATCCAGGTTTATCTTTTTTTTATGCTTTGAAGTTTTCATGCATGCCCTGAAGTTTGTTTTCTTTATCACCATGTCAATTTGACAATGTGCCTGTGACTCTCCTCCAGGAAGGACTTTCAATGCTGTGATTACACTGTTAGTTTCCTAATATCTTCATTGTTACCGTGGTTCTACTATAATTTCCATATATTATAAGTTGCCTCACATGATTTCAAAACTATGCAAATTCTATTTTCAATTCATAGGATCAAGCTGGATATTCTTCTGAGTCAGCAATTTTTCTTCTCTCTCTCTCTCTCTCTCTCTCTCTCCCTCTCTCTCTCTCTCTATCTCTGTTTCTTTCTTTCTTATTTGGCTCTTCTTTTTTTTCCTTTGGATAACACACATGGCTTCAGCATTCATTTATTTGTCATTAAATAACAATCTAATCTATGTGTTGTTGCTTTATGAAAATGTATGTGAAGAATGGTTTTGGAGCCTCCCAAATGGAGCAGCAAATGGGGAAACATCCAGATGTTACAAAGACAAGGAAGACCTTTGTGCACACTGCACTAAATGGGACCTCCTTACCAAGTCCCTCCCTTCAGAGCTCAGAGAATGTCATAGAAGAGGAAGGAGGAAGAGGGCAAGCACCCAGGGATGGGGAACATCAGAAAAACAAGGTTCTCTAAATCAACTCTCAAAGCTCATGGGATGTGATAGAAACTGAAGCTTCATGCACTGACTCCATGGGTCTGCACTAGATGCTCTGCATATATACTATGAATTTAAGTTTAGCATTTTTATGGTAGTTCTGAGTATGTAAGTGGATAGGCCTCTGCCTTTTGTACCATCTCCTGGAATCTTTTCCTTTCACTTGCTTGTCATATCTATCTGCAATGTGATGATGTGATGTTTTCTTGTTTTGCTTTGTTTTGTTTTATCTTATTATATTTTGTTATGCCCTGCTATCCCTTAGATGTCTTTTTTTTTTTCTAATGATACAAAGAAAGGGAGTGGATCTGTATGGGAGTGGAGATGGGGAAGAACTGAGAAATGCAGATGTGAGTGGAGATGGGGAAGAACTGAGAAATGCAGATGTGGGAGGAGATGGGGAAGAACTGAGAGGTTTAGAGGGAGTGAAATGTTTAATCAGTGTATATTGTATGAGAAAAAGAGACTAATTTCAATTTAAAAAGAGAGAGAGAAAAAAAGAATTGTTTGAATGAGAGAAGTCTAGAATTGGTTCTCAGCTCAAAGTTGTAACTAATGTGCATAAAATTTTGGGATCACTTCTCTCTTTGAATCTACCTGTGTGTACCTTTCTATTACTGTTTTAGCTTAAATTTTTCATTAATATTCCATAGAAATATTTAAAAAGTCATTGTCTCTATTTGGTGAGAAAGCCCACACTTCCAATGCTTCTACCATTGTACTAGTCAAGGTTCTCTAGAATCACAAAACTTATGGGTAGTCTCTATATAGTAAAGGAATTTGTTTATGACTTACAGCATGCAGTCCAACTCCCAACAATGGTCAGCAGCAACTGTGAATGGAAGTTCAAGGATATAGCAGTTGCTCAGTCCCAAAAGGCAAGCAGGCAAAGGAGAGAGAGAGAGAGAGAGAGTCTTCCTTCTTCTAATGTCCTGATGTAGGTATCCAGCAGAAGGTGTAGCCCAGATTAAAGATGTGTGACACCACACCTTTAATCCCAGATGACCTTAACCTCGGAGATCTCCCTGTCTTAATCTTCTGGAATTCATAGCCACTATGCCTCAAGATCTCCATACATTATCCAGGTAAGAAACTCCTACCTCCTAGCCTCCAGATTAGGATCACTGGTGAGCCTTCCAATTCTGAATTATAGTTCATTTCAGATACAGTCAAATGGACAACCAGAAATAGCAACTACAATTCACCCCTTGTCAACTTGACACAAATAATATCTCATGACCACATGAAACAATAACAAGGTCATGAATATGCCTAACAGGATATAACTATTCCTGGTACAATCTCAAACACATTTGTAAATTTACAATGGGGCAATATCGCTTGGGAACATTATTTTAGTGTCTCAAGTTAACTACCAATTGATATTAAAGAAATTGGACAAAAGACAAATGTATTTGTAAGCAAATAAGACAGAAGCATTCATATTACTTTATAGTCCTCATTTCTGCAACTGGTTATGTGGCCTTAATTGGTATAACTACCTTCTTCTACTACCCATTCTGTATTTCCTTCACCCTTGGGGAGCACCTCAGCAGGTCTTGGCTCTTTTCCTGGAGGATTGGCTCATACCTTTATTCTTGATGGGGCTGTGTCCTTTGTCATTCTGCTTGGATGTTATTCCTTTATTAGCCTGTTGGTTTAAGGGCATTAGAAGCCCAAAATAACCAGGGGGAAGTCTGACCTTCCAGGTCAATGGAATGTTTGTTGTGACTCCTGGTACAAGCACTCCCCCCTCTGGAACCAAAACCTCTAGGCCAGCAGAACCTAGAGTTATGGGGACAGGAAGCAAATATTTTTTAGAGGGTCACTAATAGTGATAGTAAGTGGACCTACTCCCCTTTCCACCCCTTGACTCCTGGACCCACACATCCCCATCCCAAGTTATAGGATCCATTCTTTGCCAAGAATTACTTTAATGGCTGACACCCTCTGAGGCTGAGACTTGAATTTTCACTGTATTTCAGCCAACCTTACAATGAGGGCTTCAGTTTGATTTTCTGCAAATTGATCTCTATGGCTGATGGAGAGAAGATTCTCTTCAAGGACACACTTAGCAACTTTTAGATCTTAAACTTGTGTCTGGAGCCATTCAAATTCATCACACAACTCCTTTTCATTCATTGTTTTTGTTGTTGTTGTTGTTGTTTGTTGTTGTTGTTTTTTCCCAAGATGCTAAGAGCAACCAGCCAGTAAAATTATTTTCTGCTTTTTCTTTCCTGTCTTGTAGAACGCTTCAACAAATCTCCTAATTCATCAAGATAATCAAGGACAATAGCTTTTTTTGTTGTTTGTTTGTTTGTTTTTTGAGACAGGGTTTCTCTGTGTTGGTCTGGCTGTCCTGGAACTCATTTTGTAGACCAGGCTGGCCTCAAACTCAGAAATCTGCCTGCCTCTGCCTCCCGAGTGCTGGGATTAAAGGTGTGCACCGACTGACAATAGCTTCTTTAAGCTTGAAATATAGTTTTGACTATGGGTCTTCAAAATTCTCTGAGCACCCAGGACTGAGACAATCTGGAGAGGTTTCAGTAGTAGAAAGTGCTGGTGAATCAACAAGCCAACTCCAGATTTTTAAGATTCATTCTTATACTTCTGCTCCTCTAGAACCACTTCTTGTACCAACTTCTGCATTAGTCAGGGTTCTCTAGAGTCACAGAACTTATGGATAGTCTCTATATAGTAAAGGAATTTGTAGATGACTTACAGTCTGCAGTCCATCTCCCAACAATGGTCAGCAGTAGTTGTGAATGGAAGGCGAAGGATCTAGTAGTTGCTCAGCTTCACAAGGCAAGCAAGCAAAGGGGAGAGAGAGAGAGAGAGAGAGAGAGAGAGAGAGAAAGAAAGAGAGGAAAAGAGAGGAAAAGAGAGGAAAAGAGAGAGAGAGAGAGAGAGAGAGAGAGAGAGAGAGTCTTCCTTCTTCAAATGTCCTTATTTAGGTCTCTAGCAGAAGATGTAGCCCAGATTAAAGGTGTGTGACACCACACCTTTAACCCCAGATGACCTTGAACTTGGAGATCTCCATTTTAATTTTTTAGAATTCATAGCCGCTATGCCTTAAGATCTCCATACCAAGATCCATGTCAGAAACTTGTATCTCTCAGCGTCCAGATTAGGATCACTGCTGGGCCTTACAATTCTGGATTGTAGTTCATTCCAGATATAGTCAAGTTGACAATCAGGAATAGCTACTACAACCATACTGTAGAAATTAAATTAATTATTTCCATTAATATGCTAATTACCAATAATTTATTAGAAAGGAAGATAAAATTTATGAATTCTAGACCATGCAATTACTTGAAAAGAGACTTGCCAGAATATCTGTGTTAATCATGATCATACCGCATGCCTCCATTCACCACCACCATCCCTTGAGAATAATAAACTTAAATGGAAGTGGAGATTTATAGTGGAGGGGAGACTTTGAATAGACCAAAGTTGCAGTCCCACAGTACAGAAGAGCTATCTAAGTTCCTAGTTGCTTAAGAACTGAAGTTTTTAAGCAGAGAATTATGTGNGGGAACGCCGGGGCCAGGGGGTGGGAGCGGGTGGGTAGGGTAGCAGGGCCGGGAGGGGGGAGGATATAGGGAACTTTCTGGATAACACTTGAAATGTAAATGAAGAAAATATCTAATAAAAGTTGAAAAAAAAAGAATAATTGTCAATAAAACAAAACATAATGATAAAAATAATATTTATATTTGCAAACACACATTTAAAATTATAATGAGTAAATTATTAGAATAGTTAACTTTTAAATATGTGAGGACTGTTGATCCTACTGTGAGCCCTAGAAAAATTTATAGCAAAAATTTGAAATGTTTCCCAAGATTAAGTTTAGATAAACAGGCAACTCTAGTAACAGTTTTAACAGGACTATATATTTACATAAATTAAATGGTGCCTGAAAGTGTAAAATAATATTCGAAGAAGTATAGTGGCTTTTCATTTTCAAACATAACACTTCTAACAAAATAATTACATTTATTTGATATAAAGGAAATGGGAAAATGAAAATAGCAACGTGTACTAGTAATTTTAAAATAACTTACAAAATGCAAGTAACTTTACATCTATTTTCACACCCACAATATTCTAAGATTATGATAATACAAGTGAAATTGAATAAAAGCTGGTAGCAAAACTGATTATAACAAGTAAATAAGATGTACTTACAGTCATACATTTTAATACTTATGTAAAAGAACTTCACATTGGTTAGATATAGTTCTTTAATAGGATTCTAAATTTTAATGTGCCTTAGAAATGTGTTTTGTTTTATGCCTATATAGGGAAGTATCAGTAATTTGTTTTTGACATTGAAGTTGATACAATGGATAGAGATATTGAAAGTAACCCTATTCACTGTATAAAGAATAAAACCTCAATTGGCCAAATATAGGGTAAACAGTTATTATTAGAAATCAAACCTTTCAAAATATGTATGTATGAGTCAGTTTGTGTGTTAAGTGCTCACACGATTTTGTGTATCCATGTGTGTGAATTGTGTGTGCGTGAGTATGTATATGTTTGTGCAAGCACAGAGAATAAAAACTGATTATATGTCCCATAAATATAAAGGAATGTATAACATTGAAATTTATGGGTTTCACTAATTAGATAAATAAAGCAATAGGTTTTTTATAATTATGAACTCAATAAAAATTTGTTTAAATATGCTTATTCACTTATTAAGGTAAGTTTTGCAACTTGTAAGCATAAATAAGTAGCAGATGATACTGAAGTACATGTGGAGAAAGAGCAGATCAGATTTGGACTTTTCACTAAACATGATGTCTTCACTAGATTATAAGGACCTCACTCGCTACAGAGCAGGTGACTAGGTATGTTCTTACAGTATTTAGAGTCATGAACATTGCATGTGCATTTGATAATTAAGATAAAAGAATTTGTGAGAATAGAAACATAGCAAAGTTATGACTTCTTTTAATAGTAACTTGAAGGTTGGATTTAAAGAAGGCAAAGAGCCGGGCGTGGTGGTGCATGCCTTTAATCCCAGAACGCGGGAGGCAGAGGCAGGCAGATTTCTGAGTTCTAGGCCAGCCTGGTCTACAAAGTGAGTTCCAGGACAGCCAGGGCTATACAGAGAAACTCTGTCTCAAAAAAGCAAAAAAAAAAAAAAAAAAAAAAAGGCAAAGGAATTTGGATCTGAATATGTCATATATGGCATACATTGAACAGCCAAGTGAAATGAAGGATAAATAGATATAATGTTAGTGGTTATAATAGATAAAATGAAGGTTTGCAAGAAAAAAATCCTTTAACGTTTTACTATAGAATTTCTTTTTATTGATGAAATGCTCAAATTCATATTTATGTCATTATGAGAAATAAATATGAAGAATAAATTAGACACTCTTTACTAGGTATTTATTTTTTAACTCATAGATAATCAATAGGGTAAGAAAGCTGTCACAATTGCAGGAAACATAACTCAACAAGGGCATATCAAAAGTATTTGTTGCTTCACAGAAAAATCACTTGTGAAATAACAAGAATGGATAATAACTGATGTGCTGGGTATAATATAATTTACCCAATAAAATGCTAACCTCAAAAGCTTGAGTACCTGAACTTGAGTCCTTGAACCCTCTATACAAAGCAGGGTGTGGTCATGTGCACTTATAACCCCATAATGGTTAGACATTTGGGTCCCACAAGCTCATTAGCTAATCATCTTGGCCTAACTAATGAGTTAAAAGCAAAAAAAAAAAAAAAAGAAAGAAAGGAAAGAAAGAAAGAAAGAAAGAAAGGAAAGAAAGAAGAAAGAAAGAAAGAAAGAAAGAAAGAAAGAAAGAAAGAAAGAAAGAAAGAAAGAAAGAAAAATCTGGCCTGCAAAATAATAAAAAAGTAGACAGTACCTGATGAAGGATGCTGGAGATATTTACCCATGACACCAATGCACGTGTTAAATGAGAGAGAGAGAGAGAGAGAGAGAGAGAGAGAGAGAGAGATTGAGAGAGAGAGGAAGGAAGGAAGGAAGGAAGGAAGGAAGGAAGGAAGGAAGGAAGGAAGGAAGGAAGGAAGGAAAGAGAGAGAGACAGAGACTAATAAACAGTGAGAGACAGAGGGAGACAGAGAACACATTCAAGCACAATTGCACTCAGACAAAAGAGAAAGTAATTTAGCTGATACTAAATTCAAAGGAGTTTCTTCTGATAAACTATATTTAGAGATTCTTAAAACTATCTCTTGAAATAAATCCAGTACACTGTTGTAATTTTGCCTATTTTTCAACATCTTTCAAAATTCTTATAAATTTCTATGCTAATAATAAATGTAACAGGTTTAGTCAGTCAATTCAATTTGTTGTAAAAGAACTCTAAAAGCTTCTGTATTGCCAAAGATATCACCTTGATGACAAATTTCCAGCTTACAGAAGTGGAAAAGATATTTTTACCATCTCCACATCCTATGAATTATCTATACAGTAAATTCAAATGTCTGAGAAACAAATAATGTCCAATACCCTCATTCATCAGGGAAATGTTAATCAAAACTACTTTCAGATTCCATCTTAAACCTGTCGGAATGTCAAAGATCAATAATACAAGTGACAGCTCACACTGGTGAAGATGTGGAATACAGGCCACACCCCTCCATTGCTGGTCAGAGTGCTAATGAGTCCAGCCACTATAGAAATCAGCTTGGTGGTTCCTCAGAAAGAAAGAACTTGATCTACCTCAAGATCCAGAGGAACCATTCTTGGGCCAAAGACCACTTCATCTTACTACTGGGACACTTGCTCAACCATGTTCTTGCTGCTGTACTTATAATGCCTGAAATTGGAACAAACTAGACAGAAGAATGAATAAAGAAAATATTGTACGTCTACACAATGGAGTACTACTACTCAGCTGTTGAAAAATTGGCATCATGAAATTTGCAGGCCAGTGGATGCAACTAGATAAAAATGATCCTGAGTGAGGTAACACAGACGCAGAAAAATTAATATTATATGTATTCATTCATGTATATGTGGATATTAGTAAGTAAAGATAACCAAGTATACTCCCAAGACAATGAGAGGTTAGGTATAGAGGAAAGGACTGGGGGAATTGGCACATAGATCTCCCTGGGAAGGGTGCAGCAATAGAAACAAGAGGATCAGGTGGGGGAGGGGTGTGGATGTAGATTCTTTCAAAATCTGCCTTCAAAGAAAACTTTGACACCTCACCTCTAGTCCACTGTCCAGAGAGAGGTGAAGATGGTAAATAGTACAATGGAATGTAGATGTGTTTAGAAGTAGTTCTTTGGGACAATTCCAATCTCCTTTGTCAGGATGCCAGTAGTCCAACTCAATAGTGTCAGGATTCCAAACATGAATAAGCAGTGGTAGCATGGTCCAGCGGAAACAGCCAGGTGTCCACCAAGTTGGCAGGAGTCAGTGGAAGCAACAGGAACCAGCCAGATTGCTAGTTCTCTGGGTGATTCTCTCAACAAAGTGAAGATCAGTGAAGGTGAGAGACCAATGAAGTGTTGCACAGTTATCTACCTCTCTTAGTCAGGGTTTCTATTCCTGCACAAACATCATGACCCGAGAGAAGCAGTTGGGGAGGAAAGGGTTTATTCAGCTTACATTTCCACATTGCTGTTCATCACTGAAAGAAGTCAAGACTGGAACTCAAGTAACTCAGGGAGCAGGAGCTGATGCAGAGACCTCGGATGGATGATCTTTACTGGCTTGCTTCTCCTGGCTTGGTCAGACTGCTCTCTTATAGAACCCAAGACCACCAGCCCAGAGATGGCACCACCCACAAGGTGCCCTCCCCCTTGATCACTAATTGAGAAAATGCCTTACAGCTGGATTTCATGGAGGCATTTCCCCAACTGAAGCTCCTTTCTCTGTGATAACTTCAGCTGTGTCAAGATGACACAAAACTAGCCAGTACAATTGACCCCTTGTCAACTTGACACACAAATACATCACTAGTAAGCCTCAACCCTTATGTCCTTATTCATCCCCAAGATCTAAATAACTTTAAAAGTCCCACAGTCTTTACATATTAAAAGTCCAATCACTTTAAAATATCCAATATATTTTAAAATCTAAAGGCTCTTAACTGTGGACTCCAATTAAATACCTTCTTCCTTCAAGAGGGAAAAATATCAGGGAACAGTCACAATCAAAAGCAAAAGTCAATCTCCAACCATTCAATGCCTGGGATCCAACTCATGATTTTCTGGGCTCCTCCAAGGGCTTGGGTCACTTCTCCAGCCATGCCTTTTGTAGCACACACATTGTCCTCTAGGCTCCAGATACCTGTACTCCATTGCTGCTGCTGTTCTTGGTGGTCATATCATAGTACTGGCATCTCCAAAATGCTGCTGTCTTCCACACTAGCCTCTCATAGGCTCTCTTCATGGTGGCAAGCCTCAACTCCTTTGCATGACCCATTCAGTCCTAGGCCATCAATTGCAACTGAGGCTGCACCTTAACCAATGGCCTTCCATGGCCTCTCACAGTGCTTCCATAGCCTCAGCTGCTCTGCACCACCCCTTCATACCTTCAAAACCAGTACCACCTAGGTAACTCTTACACATTACCAAGTCCTGATGCTGCAGGAGGTACAACTTTGGCTGTCTCTGTAACACAGCCTCTTTGTGCTCTTAGAAAGTACTTCCCAGAAGATTTCACCTCATCAATGCTGGTCTCTTCTTAATCATCACTAATTTCTTAGCTCCAGCTAACCAGCATCAATAGTCCCAGTAATGCAAAAGTTTTACTTTAGTAGTTCTGGTATCTTGTTAATCACAGCTGATTCTTCAGCCCCAGCTAACCAGAATCACAGCATCTTCCCAATCAAACTAGCAATGGCCCTGAAAATGTCTTTAATTTTCTCTCTGAAATTTCATAAGCCAGACCTCCATCTTCTGCACTCTTCTCAACATTATCTTCCAAGCTCCTACACAACATCTGACAGAGCTCTTAACAAGGAATGGCTCTTCAAGCCCAAAGTTCCAAAGTCCTCCCCAAAACATGGTCAGGTTGTCACAGGAATACCCCACTCCTGGTACCAGTTTTTCTTAGTCAGGGTTTCTATTCCTGCACTAACATTATGACCAAGAAGCAAGTTGGAGAGGAAAGGGTTTATTCAGCTTACAATTTCATACTGCTCTACATCACCAAAAGAAGTCAGGACTGGAACTCACGTAAGCCAGTAAAGAACATCCCTCCATGGCCTCTGTATCAGCTCCTGCTTCCTGACCTGCTTGCACCTATTTCATTGCCAGCTTTTACTGACTATTTGCTCTATGCTGGAGTTGGTTGGTATATTACGTGAAACCTCACTGCAAATAACTGACTCTCCCCTTTACCAAGAAGCTATCAATTGCAAATATTTAATGGTTAAGTGAGGGGCTGTATTCCTATCATCTTCTTCTTTCTGAGACTGTTTAGTGATTTGAACTTTCGAAGGTCTTCTGCTTGCTTTCACAGTCTTTTATTTCATAGATACATGAGCCCTGCTGTATATGGAAAACAAGTTTCCTTAGAGTCAATCATCCCCTCTGGTTCTTAAGTTCTTTCTGCCTCCTGATTGTGAAGCAGCAACCTCTTCCTGATACCACGTGGCCTCACAAATAAAGGGGAAGAAACAAGGAGAAAACTCACAGAAATTAATTCGCATGACTGTAGTTAACTGGTGTGTCTGCATATAAAAATAAGTTTTAAAATGAACAAAATACCCCACACAAGGTTCAAAACATGTCTTTTTTCCCTTGTGAATTAAACAGCATCCAAAATATCTATTTTATAAAATATTCAAAGGAAAATCTCTTTGAATTGCAAAGAAGTTACCCCAGGCCCATTCTCAACTATGCAAAGAAATTTGATTAGTTGTAACCCAAGAACAGGTTTAGTTCAGTCAATGGACACTTGCCTCTGTGCATCTGTGCCTTAAGGAACATTTGAGAAGAAACACATTTCTGTTCATTTTCTCTGTATTTGTCCTTTGCACATCACTTAAGTGACACTATGTTTTTTTCCCCCACTTTAGAAACTGCTGATGTGGTTTAATATTTTTTGCTGATTGCACCCAATTTTAATTATGTTATCTGTAGATTCGTTCAGATAAGTTGGAAAATAATAAAATGCTTAAAACTATGAAGAAAAGTAATTATAAGAAACTCCTCAAAATAAATAAATAAATAAAATAAGAAAATTGTTCATACGTGGCTTAGGTTTTGTAAGACATTTTAGTTTAGCTTGCTTTTGAAGACAGCTTCTCAGCTAGCTCAGGCTGGTCTTGAACTTGATAGGGAGCCAATGATAGCCTTGAACTCCCAATCTTTTGGTCTATATCTCCATTGAACTTCCAAGCTTAAACCGTGGAGTTTCTTGTAAAACTACTTTAATTGTGTTGATTTTGAATATCTTGGATGCAATTTGGAAGCCATGATCTGACATACACTGACAGAAATATTCAGGCTTTTTTTTTTAAATAAACTCAAAAAGAAGAGCAAACTCAGCATAATTAAGAGGCTTTTCCAATTAACTCTACATGCTAATGAAGTCAAAGTTTATTAAATATTTATCAATTAAAATCTGTGTATTTTAAAATTTTTATTACATTACAAATCTCATTAAATCTCAGAGAAAGATTCATGTTATAGAAGTCGTACAATAAATGAACATAATCATCTTCATTTAAACCATCCTTCTCTCATAGACCTACATGTGGGTCTTAAGTTGCTTCCACCCCAGTGCATTCTATTCCTAAATAGCAAGGTTCACTTTGGATCCATCTTTGGAAAGGCTTCCAAATATTTCGAAATGTGGTTCCTAGTCAGTGGAACTGTATGGGCATGCCTAGGAGGTGACATGTTGTTGGAGGAAAAGTGTCTGGGGCCAACTTGAGGCTTCCAAAGCCTCCCATCTTCACCAGTACAGAATCTACTTCTTCCTTGTGGTTGAAGATGGGTGCTTGTAGGTTCTCCAGCTTCTTTTTGAATATTATATCTACTCCACCATCATGGTCACAAAATATCTGAAAATGCTTGGTTCCACTGTCTTAACACAGCAACAGAAAAATAATTAATGCATCATACAATATATGTGTGTCTGTAAACACACTCTCCTCTAGTCCTGTCATTTTAATGGGCTTTGACTGAACTGATACTCTGCCTTCTTTTAATATTATTATTAGATATTTTCTTTATATACATTTGAAATGTTATCTCCTTTCCTAGTTTCCCCTCCGAAAACCGCTTCTCCCTTCTCCCCTCCCCCTGTTCACCAACCCACCCACTCCTGCTTACTGGGATTGGCAGTTCCATATACTGGAGGCATATAACCTTCAAAGGACCAAGGGCCTCTCCTCCCATTGATGACAAACTAGGCCATCTGTCTTAGTCAGGGTTTTTATTCCTAAACAAACATCATGACCAAGAAGCAGTTGGGGAGGAAAGGGTTTATTCAGCTTACACTTTCCTCATTTCTGTTGATCACCAAAGGATGTCAGGACTGGAACTCAAGCAGGTCAGGAAGCAGGAGCTGATGCAGAGGCCATGGAGGGATGTTACTTACTGGCTTGCTTCCACTGACTTGCTCAGCTTGCTTTTTTTTTTTTTTTCCTTCCATTTTTTTATTAGATATTTTCTTAATTTACATTTCAAATGCTATTCCGATAGTCCCCTCCCTCTCCCCCCTCCCTGCTCCCCTGTCCACCCACTCCCACTTCTTGGCCCTGGCGTTCCCCTGTATTGGGGCATATAAAGATTGCAGTACCAAGGGGCCTCTCTTCCCAATGATGACCGNTACATATGGAGCTAGAGACACAAGTTCTGGGGGTACTGGTTAGTTCAAATTGTTGATCCTCTTCTAGGGTTGCAGACCCCTTCAGCTCCTGGGGTTCTATCTCTAGCTTCTCCATTGTGGGCCCTGTGTTCCCTCTTATAGATGATTATGAGCATCCACTTCTGTATGAGACAGCTATATCAGGGTCCCTTAAGTAGGCGCTAGCTGTCCTATGCCATAGTGTCTGAGTTTAATGACTGATTATGGGATGGATCCCCGTGGTGGGGTCGTCTCTGTATGGTCCAGCTTTCTTATAGAACCCAAGACTACCAGCCCAGGGATGGCACCACATACAAGGGGCCCTCCCTCTTGATCACTAATTGAGAAAATGCCTTACAGCTGGATCTCATGGAGTCACTTCCCCAACTGAAGCTCCTTTCTCTATGATTACTCTAGCCTGTACAAGTTGACACACAAAACCAGCCAGTACACCATCCTATGCTACATATGCAACTAGAGCCATGAGTCCCACCATGTGTTTTCTTTGGTTGGTGGTTTAGTCCCAGGGAACTCTGGAGATATTGGTTAGTTCATATTGTTGTTCCTCCTATGGGGCTGCAAATTCCTTCAGCTCCTTAGGTACTTTCTCTAGCTCCTTCATTGGGGGCCCTCTGCTCTGCCCAATGGATGGATGACAGTGAGCATCCACTTCTGTATTTGTCAGGCACTGGCAGAAACTTTCAGGAGACAGCTATATCAGGTGCCTATCAGCAAGCACTTGTTGGCATCCACTATAGTGTCTGGGTTTGGTGGTTGTTTATTGGATGGACCCCAAAGTAGGGCAGTCTCTGGATGGTCATTCCTTCAGTCTCTGCTTCACACTTTGTCTCTGTAACTTCCTCCATGGGTATCTTATTCCACCTTCTAAGAAGGACTTAACTATCCACACTTTGGTCTTCCTTCTTCTTGAGTTTCATGTGTTTTGCAAATTGTATCTTGGGTATTCTAAGATAATCTGCCTTTATAATTTTGTGATTCTATAAAATTATCTTCTGTTCGGGCTAGTGATATATCATGCTTTTATTCAATTCTAAAGAAAAAATTCTAACATTTTATATGCGTAGAGTTTTATGCATTTATTCCTCAAATATTTGCTGAAATGTAAAATATTTATTGACACCATCTTGGTTTATTACATAATTTCTGTACGTTATGAATCTTTCTGGGTTTGCCATAATAAGAGATAAATTTAAAACATTCAGTGCCTAAAGTTCTGCATCTGAAAATCTTCTGTAGGTAAGTACTTGCTGATTTCTACTCCAGTTAACAGTTAATCATGTCTACTAGAATCTGCGTTCTCAATTTGGATACTCTTTTAAATATTGTTTTCAATGATAAAATATTTCATTAATACATTGAGAATTTCATAAAATATTTTTTCTGTTTTAATTTAGTTTTTAGTTTATTTGCTTCTCTTGCCTTCAACTTCACAGCACTGATGACAAGTATGTGTTAACACATTCAGTTTCTGCATTGTTGGGTATTGTACTCAGGACTTTGTCCATGCTAAGCAAATACTCTACAAACCCAGGTACAACTCCACTCCTACTTAATTTAAATTTTATATTATACTGTCTTAATTAGGGTTTTACTGTTGTGAAGAGACACCATATCCAAGGCAACAATTCTAAGGGCAATATTTAATTGGACCAGGCTTACAGGTTCAGAAGTTCAGTCAATTATCATCAAAGTAAGAGGATGACAGCACCTAGGCAGGCATAGTGCAGGGGGAGCAGAGAGTTCTATATCTTGTTCAGGAGACAAACAGAAGACTGGCTTCCAGACAGCTAGGGCAGGGGCATTAAAGTCCAGGCCTACAGTAACACACCTACTCCAACAAGGCCACACCTCCAGATACTGCCACTCCCTAGGACAAACATATTCAAATTACTGCAGACACTTTAATTATTATCTTAATTATTTCTTTCACCTCACTTGTGTATATAAACTCCCTTTATTTGGGTTTTAATAGTGTAAAAACCTTTCTGCATGATTTTGGTTCCTATTATGCATGTGTTTATGTGTGTATGTTGTGTGTGCATTTATGTATTTTTGCATGCTTAGGACCTCATATCTTGAGATGAGTATATATATATATATATATATATATATATATATATATATATATATATATATATGGCATGGAGGCATGAATATGTTATGGCATATATTCCTCCATTTCTCTCCACTGTATGCATTGAGTTTTGAGTTGCCTGTCTGCTACTGTGGCTACTGTGCTGCTTTGAGCATGTCTTGTGATTAGACATGTGATTAGACTGCCTACCACACACTGTTTTGTAAGGGTTCTGATAATTTAAACTCCAGGCCACACACATGGGCAATGATATTCTTCCTCTTGGTCATCCCTTCTCTCTCTCTCTCTCTCTCTCTCTCTCTCTCTCTCTCTCTCTCACTCTCTCTCTCTCACTCTCTCTCTCTTTCTCCGCAGCCTTTTGGTTTTATTTTTACCAGTATTCTATATCTATCTGAAATTTATTGTGGTATAATATATGAATTAATTAACTTTATATCTTTAAAATTACCATCCCTTCAACCTTTATTGAATGATATATCATCTCTCCAGTGATTTAAAGTGTTAGCATTATTATATTCTCTGTTTCTGTATTAATTGGATGTCTCTATGTTTTCTTAATTCATCTTAGCAATTCATTCCTATGCTGACACCACAGTTTTGCAAGAATACTATGTTTATAAGACAATTTATTGTCTAATTGTTTTGGGTTACTTTTTATTATCAATTTATTCTGATATATCCCCACAATTCTTTCTAGGTTTTTCTTTGTTGCAGTGATGATTTGCTAGCTTAATTTTTAAATAATGTTACAAAACCCTTGAATTATATAAACCAACCTTCTGTATTTGCTATATTTGAATATTGTCTTCTATTAGACCATAGAATCCCTCAAATAACTACATTTCTCTTATGTAGTTTAATATTATGTAATTCTCATAATACATATTCCAATGTCAACAATTAGATATATTTACAAGAATTCTATCCATTATTTTAGCTCCATTTTGATTTTTTCTATGTATTTACTTCTACTGTAGGACCTATTTGTGTATATTTGTTTCCATACCCACTATAAAAATTCCCATAATTAGCTTGCCATATCTAAAATGCAAACTAGCATAAGGTTTTACTTAATTATCTGTGTTGTCTATGTGTGAAATAATGATATTTTAAGTAATTTTCTCTACTTTATATTCCTTCTTTACTTTTGAATGCTTAATCTTGAAATATGTCCTTATGTTTTCACAGATTTTTTGATAAATATCAATGATTATTATTTTGAGTTAAATAAAAAACCATTATCTTTATTTCATGTTTGATCTAAAAATCCCATAAAAATTGCATTTAAGTGTATGTTTTTTGTTTGGAAATATCTTTTGGTGTCACTACAAGATTATTGGTTTTATTTGTAACTTATTAGTGTTTGAATGGTTTCTGCAGGAAGGGAGAGTCTTCTTTTTTTAGGGGACTTGCACATTGCTAAGTTCCCCATGCCTCTATAGTTCATTCTGTGACCATTTGCATATGAGTAGGACTAGTGGACTCAGTGTACTAAAAATATCAATAGGTACTAATTATAAATGGAAGATTTGTAGTCTTGAGGGGAATTCACAGAGAAGGCTGGAGGAAGTTGGAGGGACTGGTGAAGGATGGATATGATCAAGGTATATTGTATACATGTGTGAAAATTGCAAAGACTAAAATAACTTAGAAAAAACATTGCTTTTGGCTGTGTCTGAGGATGCTTCTGGAAGATGTTAACATTTGAATAAATAGAGATGTAAAAAAAAAAAAAGAAAAAGTTTTACCAGCACCAAAGTGAAAAGCTCTTGTCCAAACCACTGAAGCAAGGAGGTAAGGGACAGATGACTAAAGAGGCAGAAGAAAAAGGCCAAGTCTATCTATCTATCTATCTATCTATCTATCTATCTATCTATCTATCTATCTATTCTCTCTCTCTTTCTCTCTCTCTCTCTTTCTATTATCTATCTATCTACCATCTATTTCTATCACTCTGGAACACACAATGTTTCCTCTCCCACAGATATCAGTGTTCTTGCTTCTTAGACACCAATGAATTTGCTGACATAACAGTAGAAAATGTAGGACTCCTTTGTCCCCTTACTCATCTCATCTTGTTCCCATATAGAGATTATAGATTTTATAATATCCACATATACTTATATATGTTATTTTTATTTATATGAGGAAGATTTGTTCATGATTTTTATCATNCTCCCACAGATATCAGTGTTCTTGCTTCTTAGACACCAATGAATTTGCTGACATAACAGTAGAAAATGTAGGACTCCTTTGTCCCCTTACTCATCTCATCTTGTTCCCATATAGAGATTATAGATTTTATAATATCCACATATACTTATATATGTTATTTTTATTTATATGAGGAAGATTTGTTCATGATTTTTATCATCATTTCCCCAGAAACAAATTTCATTGAGTCCCTTCAAATATATGAATTCTTATAAAAATATCTATTCAAATCTACCTATCTATATTAAACTCAATATTTAGTTAATCTAATGATTCACTACTCTTAAACTTTTTGAGTCTCATATGTATTTTTGATTAAAAACCTTTTTAACATTATGACAAATAACAAGTTTGGGGAAATCCACTACGAACTAATGTTTAAATTACATCATCATGTAATGTTTTCAGTACCTTGCTTCATTCCTATAATCCCACCAGCTCTTACAATCTTGAGTCAGGAGGTTTTCTGTACATTTTAGGCAGGCTAGGCTTCATAGTGAGTCTTAGAACTGATGGCATCATGTTTCAGAAACATGCAAACAAAAAGTTGAAAGGAAGGTTAATGAACATATATTTATCAATATGTGAAACCATTGCCTTGCACTCGATTCAAAGAAGTAAGAATGGGATTAAAAAAGCAACAACAACAACAACAATAACCACAGAATTTCCCCATTATTGAATGCTTACATTATTATACTCCAACACAATTATATTAATTTCCAGACTGTTTAGCACTGTTAATATTTGCTTCTTCTTTCTTTTTTATTAATAATTGGTATGCGGTTTAGTGATACAACAGAGGTTTAACATGTATTTGGTTTTTAGTTCAACATCCTTATTTCTACACATATAGAAATAACATTTATCCAAATTTAGCCTTTTCATATATTTTAGGAAAAGTTACTTTTATTAATTTTATGATATTTATAATCTTGACTTTCCCAAACATCCATGATAATCTAAATCAACATTCTTGGAATGAATACTGGTTTTAGGATACAGAAGTGAAATGACATTAGACTGACTCAGAGAATAGACCTAATATCCAGTGTTGAAAATAATACTAGCTAAGTCTTCCTTATGAATCTGAGGAACAAATGCTCCATTTCACCACAAATACATGTTAAAATAATTAACAGTTTCAGGAGGAATGACTTTAATTATTCATATGATCAAAATGATGTCAAATGTCTAGGAACAAAAAAAAAAGTTTAAGAATAATGGATTCAGATATGATTAAAATGGAATCCTTCCTTTGTTGAAATATGAAAACAATTCCCAGATAGTGTGAATATGCTTTATTCTAAGATTTTTTTTCTCTTTTTGGATATTTACTTTTCAGTTGGGGAAAAAGGCAAACAACTTTAATTATTTCCAAGTGCATTGTTATGAAATTTAGCAAATGTACAGTCTAGTGTGATTACACAGTACTCTTAAAAGTGAATTTTTTCTGAATAAATCATGGTCAAAACATGACAAGAAAATATGAGGCTCTCATAAATGAACTGTGATAAATCATGTTTCTACTATGAAATGGAAAAACAGTGTCATCCTCTTCTTTTACAAGGAAAGTGCAGCACTTATTTCATGAGAGAAGTAATTACTTTGGTGACATTAAAGGCCCATTATAATATTCTTTCGAATCTTTCTTTAGGTCTTTTCCAGCTGTGTTCCATTTGCAGCATCTCATCCATTCAGGCACTAAAATGGGACTTACTTTAGGTGGCATGCAATGCTCATTTTTTTTCATATTGTCCTTGACAATTTTTCCTGTATGTACACAAAAGCAAAGTGACAGAGGTGCTAATTGTGTACATCTTCGAACTAACTCCTAGATCAGATTTCAATTATTGTTGTCTTTGCTTAAAAAGACATGCACCTTAGCTGCCCTGTACATGGGACTATGAGACATTTTGAAAAACAATATTTCAGTACCAAAACTAGCTCTTCTTTTACTGTACAGAAGTATTATTTTAATTTGATATTGTGGTCATACATAGACAAAGGAGACTCCAGTGTCACCGTTTTAAATCGACAGCTAGATCCAAAGACAAATGACTTTCAAGGGAATTTTTTTTACTTATCAACACACTGAAAGAATTTCTTATGAATTTACTCTGACTTCCCATTTCTGTTGATTGTCCCATGGCTTCACTGATGCTCTCCAAAGTTCTGATCACTCAAAAGCTATAAACATGTTACCATAAACATGTTGCTAATGCTAATGTGTAACAAAACTAACATGATGGTTAATCTTAATTGTCAATTTGATTAGATCTAGTATCACTTTTGAGACTAGATTCTGTTCATGCCTTTGGGAGTTTTTCTTGTGCTGGGAAGGCCAGTACACTGCAGGTGGCAGGATTCTTTGGATGAGATCCTGTAATGTACAAAATGACAAAAGATAGTTGAGCAATAGCATGTATTTATTTTTCCCTCATTCTGATTATAGACAAGATATAAGCGGCTCTTTTAAGATCTTGCCATCATAATTTCCCTCCATGGTGGAGAGTTTTGACCATCTTCTTGTGGTTTGAACCTCCAATACTCCCATCAGGGTTCCCTTTTGGCTCCTTTCCAATGTATATGATCTGGTATTCCTTATTGCATTTCTCAACCTAGAAAGGAAATAGGCATAAAGAAACAGTCAGAGTAAATCATTAAAAATGGGCTATCAGTGTTAGGAGAGCCTCTGTGCAATTTAATACATTTAGTTTGGGTTTATATCTCTATAACCTAGATAATATCATACATAAAAAATAATGACATTAAAAATTGAAAAGGAGTTGTATCCTGGGTATCCTGAGCTTTTGGGATAATATCCATTTATCAGTGAGTACATACCAAGTATGTTCTTTTGTGACTGGATTACCTCACTCAGGATAATATTTTCCAGTCCCATCCATTGGCCTGCAAATTTCATGAAGTCATTGTTTGTATAGCTGTGTAGTACTCCATTGTGTACATGTATCACATTTTCTGTATCCATTCCTCATTTGAAGGACATCTGGGTTGTTTCCAGCTTCTGGCTATTATAATTAAGGATGCTATGAACATAGTAGAGCATGTCTCCTTGTTATATGTTGGAGCCATTTGGGTATATGCTCAGGAGTGGTATAGCTGGGTTCTCAGGTAGAACTATTTCCAATTTTCTGAGGAGCTGCTAGACCGTTTTCCATACTGGTTGTACCAGCTTGCAGTCTGCTTCAGTCCTACTTAGAAGGGGGAACAAAATAATCATGGAAGGTAGAGGGAGATAGGAAAATGGGGCTATAAGATCAGGCATGGGAGGAGACCAGGAGAAGTACAGAGGGTCAGAAAATTGAACAGAGGTGTATAAGCAGTAAGGAATGGGGAACTGGAGGTAGCCACTAGAAAGTACCAGATGCCAGGGAAGCAAGAACCCAACAGGAATGACATTAGCTGAAATACCCAAGAAAGGGCAAATAGAACCTGTAGAGACCTACACAGTGGATAGGCATGGTCCCCAGTTGAGGGATGGGGCCACCCACTGAACTAAAAAAAATTGTACCCAGAATGGTTCTTGTCTAAAGGAAATACGGGGACAAAGATTGGAGCAATGACTGAAGGAAAGGCCATTCAGAGACCACCCTACCTAGGGATCCATCCCATCTGTAGACACCAAACCCAGACACTATTGCTGATGCCAAGACATTCTTGCTGACAGGAGTCTGGTATATCTATCCCTTGAGAGGCTCTGCAAGAGCCTAACAAATATAGATGTGGATGCTGGCAGCCTACCATCGGACTGAGCCCAGGAACCCCCATGGAAAAGTTAGGAGAAGAACTGAGAAGCTGGAGGAGATTACAAACCCATAGAAAAAATTACAATATCAACTAACCTGACCATCCAGAGCCCCCGAGGACTAAACCACCAATAAAATAGTGCACATGGAGAGACCCACATCTCCAGCTGCTTATGTAGTGAGGACTGCTTTTTCTGGCATCAATGGGAGGGGAAGCACTTGGGCCTGTGGAAACTTGATGCTCCAACATAAGGAAATGCTAGGATGGTGAGGCAGAAGTGGGTAGGTGGGTGGGGGGGGAACACTGTCATAGAAGCAAGAGGAGGGGAATGGGATATGGTATTTGCTGAGGGGAAACTCGGAAGGGGGGCAACATTTGAAATGTAAATAAATAAAATATCCAATAAAAAATATTCGAAAAGAGTTGACTTCAAAATGTTCTTTTTGTTGTTGTTAGCTTATCTATCACAACCAGGAAGTGAAAAACAAACAAACAAACAAACAAACAAAAAAAGTTACCCATGACTAAACAAAAACAAAAGCAGACAAATTTTTGAGAAAAGGAGTCTCCAGGAGAGAATGAATTGTGTTTTAGTTAGAGAAAAACAAGTTTGGAGACAGGATGCAGGAGTGTAAACCTTGAAAGCCAAGTGGAGACCATAAATCAGGGCTTCACCCAACTGATCTTATTTTGGCTTTTTCCGCTGCTGTCCATTTGAAGTAGCTCTTCTAGAACATCTATCCTTGGGATATCCTTTGGGTCACAGTGAGGAATCTGAGATCTCTTAAGGCTATGCCCTCAGCAGCTGCACGAACAAGGAACATTCTAGGTTTAGCCATTTAGAAATGTCATTTCCTTCACATAGAGGGCCAGTGTGAAGGCATATGGCTAGGGAAATGGCTTGTAACCCCAGCAGATGCATCATATAAATCCATGTCCATCTAAAAAATAAGTTAGTATAAAGATCTATTATTACCTCCTTAGCTGGTTAGAAAAAGTGCATGTCTTCATTACACTGAGTATACTCAGAGAAAATCATGATTTCATGATCTCATGATTTACTTGCAGGAATGTGAAAAACTAAAAGAAAAATAATGAATATGAAAAATAGATGGGAATAGAATATTAGGATGGGTTACTGAATGCCTGGGGCACAGAAAATTCCTGTAGTATACATATCCCTTGAGGGTTTAGTAGTACTGGGAACATTTATAGTTGCCTGAATTTGAGTTGATGCTGTGTCGTTTTGTTAACCAAGGTCGTTGCTAAGTCTCAAGGTAACAGCTGTCTTTTTGTTGACATCAGGAACCAAGATGGTGTTCAAGTGACATGGTTGTTTCTCTCTTGATGAAGTTATTGGCAAAGATGGTAGCAGTGACATATAGTTATTTTCTGTATGTTATGAGCTCAGCTCCAACGTGAACTTGTCCCATTCCCTTTCAGGAAACGGAACCCTACTGCACGTCTTAATGACTAAGCATGGATGCATGCCCATTTTTATTAAAACTCGGTTTAAAATAGAGGCAACAGGAAATAAACAAATGGCCTAGGTATGGCAGCTGAAAATATAAAAGCAAAAAACAGGGGACATATTTCCATGGTCTAACACATAAAAGAAGCAGCAATAATCACTAAAGTATGTCTAAACCCCAGATATCTTGCCGTTGCTTTGAGAGCATGGGCAGAAATTACCATGGCACCATTTTGTCTACCTTAGAATAAAGTGGAGTTAGATCAGTTAGATAAATGACTCTCTGTGTTGGCAATAATTCAAATACCTTAGAAAGGGAATTATTAATCCTGAATTAGAACTTAAGCTACTATATGCAGCAATTTTACCCATTTTACAAAGCAATTGCCTTTGGACCATGAGGAAAAGATATTGTGGGTGGCCACCATTATGACAGGGAATATATAATTGTGCTAAACCAGCTCCTTTGTTTGTTTTACCACCCCCAAAACCTTTCTGAGGATTTCTAAGTTCTATGAGGGAACTATGATATATAGAGGGAATGACAAGAAAAACCTGTGATCAGAGAGAAAAGATGAAAGTTTTATTTGGATCCCAATTACTTATCTCTCAGCATACAGTCATGAACCTCACAGTGCAACAAGAAAAAACCCAAGAAAAGAGTGTTCTCCATGTCCCACCATCGCATTGAAGAAAGCAGGAGAAGAAGAGAGCAAGGTTTTAGCCTTCAAAAGAGACAGAACACCAGCCAAGCAGCTTATTAGCACCAAGGCAAGATGGAAAGATGAAACCACCTTACCTAAGTTCTTAAAGTTTTGGCCAACTATTATCCTTAAAGAAGCTTGTATAACAGCCTTGTACAGGTACCCACAGATTACTGGAAATGTTTGAGTGTCACATTTAGGCCACAAGATCACACTGGAAAATGGGGTCCCTTTTCTGTCATTTTTCTCTGTTGAACTTTCAAATGGTTTCCTGGTCCCATGAGCCAGAATATGCCTTTCTTTCATAAGGTCCCTTTGTCAAAGTATTTATTCTCTCATGGCATCAAGGAAGGAGCCTAAGATAGGCACAACTGGGCAAACTGGGTAATGCTTATTTATTTTTAGGTTTCTAAGAGCAAGCATCATGCAAGACCACTGATGTTTTACTGAAATTTCACAGCTTAAGTACAAAACTTGGTCACAAAAGCCTTTACTTTTACTTAGTTCTAAATAATCCTTGGGATGAAACCCAAGTGGACAGGCTTGTGGGGTTGGTACATTTGCTCACTGAGACATCTCTATAATCCCTTAAACCTATTATATATTAAAAACATTGACCTTGATTTCTTTGTGAACTATACGCATGGAGATTCCTTTGATATTTCTAACTTGTTTTTTACCCTATCAACTGGTGATCCTGTACAATGCACCCCAGAAACAAGATTGTACTCTCTTTTACTTTATAAAAAAAATCTCTCAAACTGAAATAACTATACAGAAATATTTTATTAGTATATTAAGCCCATGGAAAAATCTAACCTTGTAAGTGAAACAAAAGTCTATATTGCTATTGCCAAGATGTTTAAATGAGAGTCAGTCTCTGAAGAAGCCTTCTTACTCCTTGGGGTACATTCCACAATAATTCTTTTACTTGTCTTTTTCCTCTATTAATTTGCATGATTAAACAATAATAAATTCTAACTTTGCCTCCTACTAACTCATGCTGACATCCTTTTCTGTGACTTAAGTTAGAAATCCGAGTTTGAATGAACATAAATCTCTAAAAAAAAGAACCCTTCAAACTACTACAGGTGGCACTGGAAGGCTGCACCTCCTGCTGCCCCTGAGAGTCTTCAGGATTTATAAATATACCCAGTTTCTCTTCATCTCTGTCACTTTAGTCAACATGACATAGGATCTGAACAAGTACATTATTGGTGGTGCTGATGATAAATGTAAGCTTACTCACTAAAGTACAAGTAATAAGTCAGAAGCAGAATCTAGTATCATTTAGAGAAAAGCTTATATGATTATTCAATTGTTATTATTCTTTTCTATTATTCATAACACTCTTTTGGATTTTGTAATGGTATTTATTATACCACTCACATTAATATAGCTATTTGTATGGTTTCTCAGCACTTCCTTCCCTGTAGAGTTAATAAGTTTTAAAATTGCAGGCCACCAATGCTATTAATCTTTATTGCATCCTTATTACATAAAACAGTAGACACAGACGTGTATATGCAATTAAGTTGCAGCAACATGAACTTCTCTGATTTAATTGCAAATTTGTTTCTTATGAAAGAATTATTGAAAAAATTTCCCAAGATGATAAGTTACTGGGAGAGGAAAAGTAATAATTGAGAAAAGAATATTCATGACATCCAGCAACACATCTCAGGGAGATAACCTCTTCGATGGGTCAGAACTAGGCTCAGATTTTCTGTGTCTTTTGAAGCTTTCTGAAATTGTAGCTAGTTAAAATTATCTCTTGGTAGGCTAAGAATTCTTTTGTCTTATTCTTCAACTAAACAAGAAATTCTAGATCATGAAAAATTATCTTAGTATCTTTATGCTTGATGGTCAGTATGGAAGTTTACATATAATGAGGTGGTTACTAATATTTCCAGGAAGAAGAAAGGGATTGGGATGGTCTAAGGAGGGGAAGGAAAACAAGGGAGATATAAAAACATACGTAAATGATACGTTGATAGATAATTACAAATGGTGAAGATAAAAGAGAGAGAGAGAGAGAGAGAGAGAGAGAGAGAGAGAGAGAGAGAGAGAGAATATTAAAGCCAGATTTCTCTGACCTTTATCTGTTTCCATTGCAACACCATGGTCTTGTTTCAGAGGATGTAGTATCTCCTCCCACAGGCCCACAATTCAGCAGAGAACAGCCATTTTGTAAACAATTAAGATTCAGAAAGTAAAGAGAAAATGAATTCAAGCACTCTTGCAGTCTTTGAATCATTTTCTTTCCAACATCAGCTGTGCCGCAATCAACATAAATGGGTTTAATAAAATATGTATGAAGAAATATCTTTAAAAAACTGAGAAAGCTTCTCTCTCACTCTCTTTTTTCTCTTCATTTCTCTGACATACATACCACTCAAAGGGCTTAATTTAAAACTTAGAACACTCATGTCTTTTTTAGCAAGTGATTTGTCCAAAGTAGACACAATCATCTACCCACAATTCTTTGGCAAATGTCTCTCTGTCTTATATACACATTTTCACTTTTATAGTAGCAAGATTTACTATACTTTAATACAACATTCTACTAAACCTCATGAATTCTTTTTTATAAAATTTAGAACATATGCAGGAACAAAATGAAAATTAAAAAAGAAAAAAAAATCAACTTAAATCAAACACCCTTCTGTGGGATTCTGTGATACACGGTATAAAAATATGAACAGTAGAAACATAGAGAAACAAAGTCATGATGTATATGAGTTTGTATTTTTCACATACAAGCACTATTTTATAACAGATTCAAAACAATCGTAAGGATAAGAATCAATTATGCTAAGTTTAGTCTCCTTGGCTTCCAAAATTGTTTCCAAAATCAACTACCATAGACTAGGGAACTAACCACAATTCTCCTGCCTCTGTATTCTGTGAAGTTCAAAAGCAAAGGTGTAAGAAGACTCTGTCCCTTAAGAGAGCCAGCTTCTTTGTTTGAAAATGGCTTTTTTTTTTCTTGTGGTCTAATATGGCAAATGGATCTAGACTCTTCTTCTGATTAAGACAGCACTAATGACATTATGGGGACCCCAGTCACATGATTTCTATTCAATCCTATGATACCCTAAATAAATGACCCCAAAGGTCATATCATTAGGGGCTCTAGTGTTAAATATATGAATTTTAGGAGATAAAGAATTTTGGGGGGCTTTAAAAACTAAGTATATTGTAGTCATTCCATTTTAATATGAGAAATAGATTTGTGGATATACTCTCCATACTTTCCTCTTGGGTCTACTTCGACAGCTATTTAGGAGATTAAGGCAGAAAAAAACTGCAAGCTCAGGGGTGGACTGAGTAACTTGTAAAGACCCACCTCAAAAATTCAAGATACAAATGAACAAATAGTCAGGGCTAGAGACATATCTCAGTGGCATATCATTTTGGCAGCATACATAAGGTTCTAGATTCAATTCTAGTACTATGCGTGTGAGTTTCTTGACGGCAAAGGCTTGATATGCCAACTGGATATTCAGTCCAATAACTCAAGCAAGCAGTTTCACGTGTGAGTTGACACTTTAAAGTGAGAGAGTTACAGCTGCTAATGTAAACTTGCCATGATCTTATTAGAAGCAAGAATTTATATTTCAGTTTATTTACATTTTACCATTTGATTTCTTGAAAAATAGAAACTGTAAATTACTCAGCAACTTTTCTCAGTATATTATAATCCCTCTTATTTTACAGTTATCAAATTTTGAAAAAAAATGACAAGCTTATTTTTAATTAAAATGTATTAATTCTGACAAATCTGGCTTACATATAAACATTCTGCATTGATATATTCAAGAGAAACACATGGAGTAGATGTTTTTGAATAGGAAATTTCCTACTTATTATTAATAACAAATTGTATATGCATGTAATCATTCATTTGTACATATTTTATATTGCTCAGCCCAAGAAAGCAGGTATTGTGTCAAATGTTACTCAGTTACTGAGGTAGATTTCGAAACCTACATAGTTCTGTAAATTTACTCTGAATGTAATAATTTACCATTCATTAGGGAACACTAAGATGCCTTAGATAAATAAAATTAACTCAATGTTATTAGCTTGCTCTATCTTTTCTAAAGAGAAAAGATAGCTTGCTCTATCTTAGGTTTCTATTGCTGCAATAAAACACCATGATCAAAAACAGCTTGGGAAAAAAGTGTGTGTTGCAGCTTATAGTTCCACATGGTCGTTGGTCACTAAAGAAAGTCAGGGCAAGAAGTGAAGGCAGGAACCTGGATACAAAAATATATACAGAGGCTATGGTGGATTGTGGATTACTGGCTTATTCCTGGTGGCTAGAGCACCTTATTTTCTTATCCCCTCCAGGGATGCATACCCATTTGGATGTGATAAAATCCACAATGGTTTGAGCCCTCCCACATAGAGCACTAATCAATAGAGTGTCCCACAGCTTCCTTACAGGCCATGAGGGAATTTTCTCAACACTTTTATTAGCATGGTATGGTGTGTGGGATGGCTCCCAGGGAAGGACCAATTGGATATATAGCTATGGAGAGACAGAAGGAAGGTTGGACTGGAATAGGGGAATTAAATGGGAGGAAAGGTAACAGTGGTTTCAGGGAGAGAATATGGTGAGAAAAAACTACCAATAGAGGCAATTTGAGGGGTCATATGGAAATCTATGTAAGAGTTTACTAAAATATACATATATAAGAGAGAAACCTTAATTGGGGTCAGCAAATAAAGGGAGAGACAGCTCCCAACTAGAAATCTCTCACTACCAAATGAAACAAACTTTCAGCACCAGAAATGGGTTCATATAATTAAGTTGTTGGTCAAAATGGTCCAACAGAAATTCCAAAACAACGTAGGCTCTTGTTACAGTATACCATAAACTTCTATTAAATCCCCATTTCTGATTACAACATCAATATGTCACTGAACGCAAAGAAACCAAGCTGTTGACTATCTAGAGTCTTCAATCCTATTGACTAAAATTCTTGGTGCTGGGAGGTACTGCGCATGCTAGCAGAGAAGAAAAGTAAAACCCAATCCAGTCCAAATCCTTTGATTTATCATAGTGGCCTGCTTGCATGAGATGTTTGTGCAACAATATGATTTGATAATTTCTATTTGCATACTACTTACAACTAATTCCAGATCCACCTCTCATCTCTATACCACCTCCAGAATTTCTTTCTGTCTTTTTCCTTTTTAATAATCCAGAGAATCCAATTTGTGTGCTTTATATCCTCATAGGGACTGGATGTATCATGCTCAATACACTTAAAGAGGATTAGCTATTTCCCCCTCCAGAAATCAACAGTCAATTCTTCTTCAGCTAGGGTGGCACATAGGTCACTGAACACATTTCTTCTTGCATAGAACATTGACTGGTAATTATGTGAATATTTTGTAGGTAGTCTCATTTGTTATTATTGATCCTATCTTATTCAGAAGTCCCTATTTGTGGCTGGATTCCTTAATCCCTTGTCCTTATACAGTTTTTGACTCTGTTCCCTGCAGTTGCCTTTGGATCCTGAGATATTCTTGTCCATTAATGGCTGAATATCCATCTGTGTATTCTTTTCATGTGTCCTTTGAAAATTTCTTTATTAACTGACATTTACTGCCCAAAGATGATATCAGACAGAGACAATGATCTAAATGTATAAAAGGCACAAATTTAGAGGGAAATTTGAGAGTATGCTAGTTTAATAAAATAATAGTATATTCATTCTCATGACCTATGAACTGGCCATCATGATTCTTAGTACCATTCTTGTGTTTCCTCCTATTTCAGTCTTAAATCTAGCTAGAAAACAGCTGGTCACCCTAATCACATTATGTCACTATTATATTTATAGGCACATGTTGCCACATCGGTTGCTATTATAACTATTTAGCTTGGATGATTAAGATTGTCAATTACTTTCCTCCTTCAGCAACTTGCATAGGAAATTGAAAATGAATCAGTAGGGAAGAAGTGTCCATGTTTACGTTCTCCATGTCCTGGGACCCAAGTGTGTGTGTTTGCAGTAATAGAGGAGTGTTGTCAAATTCCTGTGAGCATCCAGGAGCAGCAGCAATGGCCTGTGTCGTTTCCATGTTCTCAGGATACACTTGACCTACATTTTGAGATTAGGTATCTTGTATCTGGCATTGGAAATTTTATTGGCAACCTATAGCTTCTCAGGTTTTGTATCTACTATGCAGGTAATTGAACTAAACTCTCTTAAGTTAATACATATTTATATTCAAGAACAGTATTCAGGAAGTATATTTTCATAATTTTCAAACATTGCTTTGTGATAGACCACTAGATCCACTTGTTAAAATAAATATTAATACAATTATATCATTGGGCATCTTGTGATACAATGAATCCTATAACATAATTTCCTATGCTTAATTGCCAACTTTGCAGGTGGTTTACATATTTGGGCCAAAGTGGTTTTCCCCTTTTGCTTTCTGGACTGTCTCTAATTTGCGGCTGTTTGATGATGTCATACTCAAGAGTCTGTGCTATCTGAATTGATTGCTGAGGGGGAAAAGTAACCATGGTAAAAGTGTGTGTAGCAAACTGAAGCACAGGCTGCTGATTACACAGAAGCAAATTTCTATTTACATGCAAATATCTTTGTAATCAGCAGAGCTAGGGAAGGAAATACATGAGAGTCTGTAGCCTTGAGGTTCATAAGTAATCCAACTTTCCCTAAACCTCTATCTCAGAAAATGTTTTTGGATCTCGGTGATAAGAGTTTGCTTGCTGATCAAAATTTTTAGCCTTATTTCTCTTAAAAGCAGGCACACTAACAGATCCTATCTCTGCTCAATTCTTTCTCACGTGCTTCTTCAAAATAATGAATTCTCTTAAGCTAGTTAGTTTCTCATCAATATCTGAGTTTAATTCAATCCTTTAAAAAGTAATACGTGTTTCAAGACTATTATTCTAGGGCTGTATAGTACTGACAGAATAGTTTAAAATAAAGTAGTATGCATCTTAGTTTTATATATATTGAAATTATAATAAAACAGTGTAGATGGAGAAGGAGAAAATTCTTTTTTTTTAAATTTGAGGCCAAGCAGATCTCTGTAGCCAGTCTGTGAACAGCCAGAGAGACATATGGGGACTCTCTCTTCAACAACATTCGGTCTTAGGCCCTAGGGAGAAAATTTATTATTTTTATTTAAGTAAATTGACATGGTGCCCAAACTGTCTTCTAAATATTTATGTTTATACTCAGAGACAAATGCTACTCTTAGCTTCCATCAGAGATACTTCTCTTTCTACTGAATGAAGGTGATTGCAGATATTCATGACAGATCAAGATACTGAGAAGAAATGAAAGCTGAATCCTCAGACCAAGAAAAGAATCTTTATACCACCCTTTCTAAGGCCCAGAGAACATTCTTGAAGAGAGTCAGAATGGATGTAGCAACCAGATGATGAGGAACAGGGCTGGGAAATACCATTTTCTGGGTATGGCAACAAACGTTGCAACAATGACTTCACAGAAATTGAAATTTATTTGACTAGGCCTGTATGAGACTAAGACTTATCAGTCAGTCATAGATAATGGATGGACCCATGGAACCACACTTAACTATCTTCAACTATTGGTACAGATAGATCCTATAGAAGAGGTAGATTCATCTTCAGTTATGTATATATGCATGAATCCACCAGCCTCCAATATGTAGTTTCATATTTATCCATATGAAATATCTCAGTTTAACTAAATGTGTCAAAAAACAAACCAGGAAGTTATTAGTGTTGGGGAGACACTTAGAGGGAGGAGGTCAGTCTTGATGAGCAGGGGTGTGAGATTGAAGCGATCAGAGATCATAGGAAATAATATATTACACACATGTGTGAAGTTGTCAAAGAAAATTTAATAAACTATTGTAAGTTACTCTGTTAAATACCCAAGTTTCTTTGTATCTTTCTGTCTGTCTGTTTGTCTTTGTCTCTCTCTTTGTCTCTCTGTATTGCTATCTCCCTTCTCTTTCTTTCCCCCACAGACACCTTTACAGGAAATCACAAAGATATAATTTTTTTTAGAATAATAATCTCAATACAACATCTGCTAACTAGATATCTACATGTAAAATAAAAGTTTAAACAACTGTTATAATCACTCAAAGTGTTTCAAGTGGATCATGAAAATAAAAGGAAGAGCTAAAATGTAGCTCAAACAACTGAGGGAAATCTGATGGAACAAGCAATTGTTTTTTTTTTTACTGTAACAATAATAAAAGTGTAAATAATAAAAGATAAGTTTTTTTGGATGAACTTAACCACAATTTTAGATGTGTGTGTGTGTGTGTGTGTGTGTGAGTACGCGTGTGCGTGCATGCTTATGTGAGTACGTGTGTGTGTGTGTGTGTGTGTAGAATGGACATTACAGTAAGAACAAAAAGCAAAACACAAAGAAAAGTAAAAATATTTTAGTACTACTCAATAATTTTTTAAATATGTGAATGTTATCATATGAAAGTATATTTCAAAAATTGTTAAAATACTAGCATTTATACTTTTTTTATACTTTAATAAGTGTTTGGTGTGATTTTCTAGAGTCTGAAAAGTGTGATATCACCCCAGATAAATACTGGAGGTGATATAGACTTATGAAGTATGTTAAGAATTCATATATTAAATGTGCAAAAGTGTAAGCCAATAACTTATAAATATTTATTTTCTTCCATAAAGTGTTTTTTGTTGATATACTTGCACTTATACTTGAATTAAGTAAATAAGCCTTTAAATAATTTAAGCCATAATACAGTGACTCTCTGAGATGTAAGTATTTAAACTTAAAGTCTACATGTCAGTAGAGATGGCTTAGTGAACAAATTGCTTGCTGTATGGTATCTTAACAGCTTGTTTCCCAGGTAACCACATAAATTAAGGCTGACATGGCAGACCACATTGGACCCCATTGCTTTGTGGGTAGAGACTGGACATTCTTCAGTTAAGTTTGCTCATTAGACCAGCCAAACTGGCTATCTCAAATTTAATATAAGATCCTATCTCCAAAATCAAAGTGTTGAGTGATAGATGTTCATGTACATATGACCACAAACCTGTACATACATGTGTACAATATCTACACACAGACATACACATACACACACAGATATATACATACATACATAAATACATACATACACAGAGAGAGAGAGAAACAGACAGAAAGAGAGAGAGAAAAACACACACACACCCACACCATGTATAAATACACACCAGGTAATACTGAAAGAAAACTGGAAATTATAGAATCATAGTAATGAAAACAAATAAAGATGGGAATGATGGTACAGATCTTCTAGCACTAGTGAGACAAAAAGCAGCTTAATCTCTGAGTTCAAGGCCAGCCAGGTCTGAAGAGTTCAAGGCCATCCAGGGCTATAAAGAGAAATTCTGTCTCAAAATCCAAAAAAGAAAACAGAAAACAGAAATAAGTGCTTGGATTGCAGAGTACAAGAATGTTCCAGTCTGTGTTTATCTTCCATGAAAGCAAGATGAACCTCAATAGCCCTATAGGGCAACAATTCTCTTTTGAATATCATTTGATACATCGATGCTGCCATTCAATGACAATTACCAAAACATAAAACATTCAATGCGATTTTTTATTTTAGTTCGGTTTTGACTGAGGAATTGATCATAAAGAGAACTAAGGAAAAACATTGATATTTGTTTCTAATGCTTTTGTCCCTGAGAAATATCCCCGTGAAATAATTAGTGGTCATGAAGCACAAAGAAAGCTAACTGATGGTATTTTGTGACCAAAGATAGCCCCACTTATACATATCCCACAGAAAGGATTTCAAAGAGACCAACACAAGCAAAGAGGAGAAAGATTTGCTGAGATTGAGTCCTGACTTGAAACTATAAAATCCATCAAGAAGGAAAGAGAGAAGTACACAGGATACCCATACACCTTATGTGGAAACACAATGTAAAGGAAATATTTTATGTGTATCCTCACATGAATTATTTTTCCAAATTATATAGGAGTTGGGAAATGTTCATATGATGAAATTTTAGTTCTAAGCTTAATTCTGCCACTGGAAAGTTCTGAGTGAAACTCTTCGGTCGCTGTCTCTCAGCTTATGGACAGCTCAAGTATAATTTTAAATTTTGAAAGGATGTTGGAAAAATTAGGTGAAAACTGAAGTTCAATAATATTTAAGCTTTTATTGGTCCACTTTGCATAACATAATTACGATAGCCACAAAATAAAAGATTAACACCTTTCCCCAGTTGATAGAGCTGCTATTAATAGGTGTCAAAACCATTTTCTTTAGTTCAAATCTAATTTCAAGTCTGTTTGATAACACTGAATTTTATTTGTGGAGTCAAAATGGCTGCAAAAATATTAGCTTCCATGGCTTCAGGACTAAAATGAAGTTTCATGCACTTTGTCAAATTTAAGAGTCATAAAGGTATATGGCTGGAAACCTCTCCTAATGACAATCTCAAGACTGCACCCAATCCAACTGTCACAGTCATCATCTTCCTGTTTCTTTTAAATTATTTTATATTTGAGGTTATAGTATAGTTATAACATCCTCCCTTTCTTTTTCTCCTTCTAAACCTCCTCACATACTTCATCTTGATATCTTAATTTCAATGTTCATGCGTATTTAAACATGCACGCACACACACACACACACACACACACACACACACACACACACACACAGAAATATATATAGATAGATTTCTAAACACATAAATACAACCTGCTCTGCAGTTACAAGGCTACCTGTATGTATGTTTTTAGAGCTGACCATTTGGTTCTGAATAATCAATGACTGTGCTGTCCTAGGAAGACTGTTTCTCCCCTTCTTTCAGCATCCCTTAGTTGCCTACACTGCCTTGTGTAGAGATGACATGTATGAAAGCTCTGCTGATAACACTATTCATGTTAATGATGAGTTTATGTTTTTATTTTAAGCACTGCTGTGAATAAGAAAAGACCTTGGAAGAAGCGCCAATTCTGTCTACTAATTTGGAGTCATTGAATTTTCCCTTCTATCCAGGTTGACTCCAGAAATAGATTGCCAATCAGACAGAAGACTAAACCATTCTTATGGTTAGATGAACATTGCGGATATTCCTTGGATGCCTCTCTAGAACTATGCAGTGGCCACAGCTGATTGTTCTGGCACACGAAGAAGAAGACTCAGCCAAAAGTACTTCATATCATCTGTATCTGGATTTTTGCTATTGCAGCCTTTGTAAACTATTGATGATCCTGTAGTCATTTCCAAGTAGGCCCGGGGCTGGGGGATACGTTTTCACTGGCAGCCTGGCAGAAGGTCTGCAGGGAAGGGTATTAAGGAGAAATGATGTGCTTGGTTCTATCATAAACTTTCATTTGGTTGAGTATTATGTTCTGATTACTGCTAAGACAAACCTTCATTTGCTATTGAGCCACTCTGGTTTTCTAAGTGGGTTGTTGAGAGTTGACTGGGAGCTATCCCATGCTGCTTCCCACAGTGATGCAAAATCAACTCTTTGCCTTCTTTAAATATTAAAACCATGGCAAGTGAAATGCTAAAAAAGGAGGCATCTGGGTAGGGACTAGGCTGAAGGAGAGGGAAGGAGGGGCAATATAAATGAAGTAGACATAAGGATAAGGCAGAAGGATAATAACAAACTTTAAAAAGTAAGAAAAGTATTAGTCAGGCTTGGCAGAGCCTCTCAGGAGAGAGCTGTATCAGGTTTCCATCAGCAAGCACTTCCAGGCATTCACAATAGCCTCAGGGTTTGACTACTGTATATGAAGTAGATCCCCAGGCAGGGCAATTCCTGGATGGCCTTTCCTTATGTCTCTGCTCCACACTTCATCTCCACAGTTGGAGAAGGGTATGAAGGAGCTGAGGGGGTTTGCAGCCCCATGTTGGGAACAACAGTATCAACTGGCCAGACCCCCTGGAGGGGCTGGGGGGGTACTGGGCAGCCAACCAAAGAGTAAATATGGAGGGACCCATGGCCTCATATGTGGCAGAGGCATTAGTGGAAGAAGAGGCCTTTGGTCCTGTGGGGGTTCGATGCCCCAGTGTAGGGGAATGCCAGGGCAGAAAGGATGCTGTGGGTGGGTGGGTGGGTGGTGGATAGGCAGGGGAAGGGGGAATGGGATGGGGTTTCCTGAGGGAAGACCTGGAAAGAGGATAACATTTGAAATGTAAATAAAGAAAATATCCAATAAAAGAAAAATAGGAAGAAAAAAAAAAGGATAAGAAAAGTGAAAATGCAGGTCTTGGTCACTGAAAGGCTCTAAAGAACTGTGGAGCCTCTAGAGACAAATATCTTCAACACCACAGGACCAGAAGCTCTAACACTGGACACTCCATTGCCTGAGAATTTCCACATCTAGACCTTCACAGATTTTTATCTTGTAGTACGATATATCTACCTATTAAAATAGAGAACAAAGATTCTGAAAAACTTAAAAGACCCTCTAAATTTATATTTCTTCCTTTGATCAAATTTTGATACATTTAAATTCAGAAATGATGAACCTTTGTGTGTCTCTTCTAAGTGCTGACATGAGACATAGAACACAGAGTAGAGCCTTTATATGTACAACAGAGGAAGACCTGTAATAGGCTAATGCTGGGCATCATGAAAACTCAAAGAACATTGGGTGTAGCTAAAATCAATTAGGGCAAATAAAGGAACTACTCATAAAATAAGCACTAAGTTATGGCTTGAGTAATTAGTTATGTAATTATGCAATTATGATTGAATAAATGAGAAGGTGATGGCACTGAGTATGTCAGATAACTGAATGGCAGATTCAGGTATAAATGATGAAACATATAATCTAAAATGATACTACTTATGGTTCAGCAAAACTCTCCTGGTTCTTTAATGTGTGACTGTCTGTGCGACTTTTTAATTAATTTATTCCCTTCACAACTTTTTTTTTAAAGGAAACATTAAAGAGATTGTAAGTCCATCTTTATAAGATATGGATCAATTCTGTTTACAAAAGAAGTAGAAGAGTAATGCTTTGTGGTTTAAGAGGGATGAAAAACTAAAACCCATTTCATGAATGCCTCAGGTATTTGAGTTTGAAAAGTAAATAACTCAAATATATGATGTAATAGAAAAATTCTACTTTTAAAAGTTCTTTTTGCTCAATTTAAACAGAAATATTAACTTAGGTCAGCAAGCCACAATTAAATCTGTTTTTATAGCAAACTCACAATGTGAGGTATTGTGGGTAATTCTGTTCAAATTGTCACATTGGCAGAGAAACTGAGGTTTCAACTGTGCCCATTGGCACAAACTGAATGTTTAGATTATCAAGGAAAAGCATGCTTAGATTTCTTTCTTTCTCTCTCTCTCTCTCTCTCTCTCTCCCCTTTTTTTTTTTTTTTTTTTTTTTTTTTTTTTTTTTTTTTTTTTTTTTTTTTTTTTTTTTTTTTTTTTTTTTTTTTTTTTTTTTTTTTTTTTTTTTTTTTTTTTTTTTTGGTTTTTGGTTTTTGGATCGAATGTTATTTTTATTTACATTTCAAATGTTTTCCACTTTCCAGGTCTCCCTTTCAAAAACGCCCTATCCCATACCCCTTCCCTTGCCTCTATGAGGGTGCTGCCCACCTGCCCCCTCCTGTCTTTCTGCCCTGGCATTCCCCTACACTTGGGCATTGAGCACCCTCAGGCACAAGGGCCTCTCCTCCCACTGATGTCCAACAAGGCCTCCACATATGTGATCAGTGCCATGGGTCTCTCCATGTGTACTCTTTGGTTGGTGGTCCAGTCCCCAGGAGCTCTGGGGGTCTGGCTTGTTGACACTGTTGCTCCCTTTATGGGAAACCATTCAGCTGATGGCCTAGTCAAGTCAATTGGGTCACTTTAGTTGTCAAAGTAATATTTTGAAGTTTTGTTATACCTAATACACTTATCGTTTCAAAATACGGAAACAATTTGTCATTTTATAAAGTTCAGCCCTAGTCAAAGGCAACTTCTTTCTTGTCCCTCCAGTGCCAATGCAACATGCTTAGGAGTAAGAGTGATACCCACATCTAACCTCATTGAAGAAATCATGGAGATCATCCTCAGTGAATTTCCCAGTGTATACATGTGATATGATTTGACTCTTGTCATACTGACATGTCAATGTTTTTGCATAAAGCATGAATTATATGAAATTACGAACGTCCTCAAATTATTTCCAGCCACAATGCAATTTCTATTGATTTTATTATTGGGATGTCTATGTTAATGAAAATGCATTCATTTCATGAAAAACTGTGTTCTTTCCATTGTATCATTGTTATTATTATTATTCATGTTAAAAATAGTGTCTTGTATGTAAAGGCTAGAGGTCAACTTTGTAGAGTCGGTCCTTTCCTTCTACATTTAAGTAGAATCCACATATCAAAATTTGCTCTCAGGCAATAAATGTATATGCCTGCTGAACCACCCCTCCATTATTCAAAGGTTTTGATGTATATTAGTTTTATATTTTTATTTACTAGTTTTGTGAGAGTATATGGTTATGCGTGCATACATTTGTACGTGCCACCACATGCATGTGGAGATCAATGACAGCCTATGTTGATGAATGATGAACCTATTCTTTCATCCTCATGTTGTTTTGGGTTGTCTGGTATAGTAAAAGCACTTCTAACTGACAAGCAATCTCACCTGCCTAAAGTTTTTGATATATTAATAACTGAAAACGTGTTTAAAATGAATTATATGTGATAATAATAAGAAAAAAAATCCTCATGCTGTGTGTTGTATATATTTACAAGTATACATACTTAAATACACACCTATAGAAAGAGGCATAAACTTTATAATGACATAAATGTTACATTTATACAATATGCAATTTACTTATATGTTAGTTTGAATGAATATATCCTGCTTTGGCACATGTATTTGAGAATTTGGTTCTTGAATGGTGTCATCCTTTGGGGGGTCTCAAATGTTTAGGAAGTCCACCTTGGTTTGGGGACGTAGGCTACTGGAACATCCAGGATTAGAGATATTATCCTGACTTGCTTCCAGTCTCTCTATGAGCTTTATTTAAGCAGCTGATGTGTGGTTTCTCCGCTTTTGACTCTGGCCTCCAGTAACATTTCTTCCCTTCCTGTATGAACATTTAGTTTTCTGGAACAGTAGGGTAAAATAAACTATTATTCAACCTTTTTTAACGTAACAATAAAAAGCAATTAACATAGAAGTTGGAATCACAGATCAGGTTTTCTTCTTCATTTCTATCTAGCCATTACATTCCTTTTCATAACAGTATTGATCCATAGTGTGTTTCAGGATCCTTTATTTTAATTTTGCTACTTTTTTATTGGATATTTTATGTATTTACATTTCAAATATTATTCCCTTTCCTGGTTTTCCCTCTGGAACCCCCCTATCCCATCCCTCATCCCCCTGCTTCTGTGAGAAGGATCCTTTTACTTAGTTTAAGTTATTGGATCTTTATTGTGTCCTCACCAATGGGAAATCTCCCAGGTTCTTTATGTAAAGTAAATACCTACCTTCTAAACTAGATTTCATCATCATAAAGTTATAATTAGTATCAAATGTGGGTTGATGTGTGTGTACAGAGAGTGAGTTAGAAAGAATACAAGGTCAAAGAAGATTTCCAGAGGAACTTGTATCCACATTTTATGTAAATAATGAGGCACATTCCTGAAGGGAAGATGGGGGATATACACAGACGAAAGTGTATAAAATAGTAGACATGTTAAAAAAAATAGGAAAGGGGTCACTTTATGCCTATATAGGAAAAGAATAAAATGGCAGTCTATGTGGACATAACAAATGTACATTCTGGAAGCATGTAAGAAGAAAATTGCCGCATTCTTTGGTTTTACAGCTCCCAAAGCAATTACCCAGTCATAGCTCACTCGAAACGACATAGTCAATAGCTGGGCATACATTTATTGAGAACATACCATTTTACATTGCCTTAATCTCTATAATATAACTGGTGGAGATTGTCTTCTTTGTTAGATGAATGCAAATTAGATTTCTACTAAGGTCATTTTAAACTCAATTACCAAGCATAGTTCAATTTCCCAGATTTCATAGAAAAAATAATTCAAAGCAGAAGCAAATATTCTATAAAGAGTTGATTAAAGACAATTCTCAATTAACATTTTAAGACTTAGAAATTGTGGACATACCAATGTGCTATGTATCTCCACTGAAGAGCACCTAAGACTCTCAAAACAGGATCAAGCTGTTCAGTTACATATGTAATGAAGATGTACTCCATAGATTTCATCTCTACTAGAAATATAATATTGTAAGTCTGTGCTCATCATTGTACTGATTTCTTATCAATATAAAATGTAATGTTAGTTTTACAGAAATTTATTTTGATTTTATATAATTTAATCTTCACTGTGAAACATGTTAGATTATTAATATTATTTATTTGTTACATAATTGTTTTGAAAAAGTAGGAGGTTATTGTGTCATTGCTTAACATTAAAGGAAATAACCAAAAGTATATTAACAAAGTTATTGTCCAATTAAAACTCAGAAGTATCTTTTAAAAAATTATAGATTTTGCAGATAACTTTGATGAAAGCATTGATTTGAATTGTAGTTGTGTTCTTTCTATAGAATTCCAAAATACTCTTTGCTCTAATTCATATTTAATTGAAAACAAAAACATTTAGTATTGGCTGTACTACAATCCGATATGTATTAGCATATGCATTTATGAGCATGTTATTTATCAATATATCCATGCGGGAAACAGTAGAGGAGAAATTTGTGCTCAAAACTAATAGAAAATCTTGCATCAAAAATATCATTCATGTCCCTATGATGCTGCAAGCTTTTATGCCTGGGAAGCAGAGGCAGAGGCAACAGAACTAAAAAGTCTTCCTTGGATATCTAGTGAATTTGTGGTACACAGGACTGTCTCAAAAAGCTAAGAAAGAAAACAAGAGAAAGAAACAAATAAAACCAAGAGGGGAAGAAATGAATGGATAGCTTTTTTTTTATTTGAGGAAGTTATTTAAATAGTTTTAACTTAACGAATATCTGTCTTGATAGATAGTATCTTCATTAATACATTCTTCATAAAATGAAGCACATTGGGCACACTGGGTTAAATTTTTAAACCATCTTTGATAGTACTGAATTAGCAGAAGAGAATATTAAATATTCTATAGGACACTACAGTTGGTAAATCTCATGTAATATGAGCACTCCTTATAGCCCCTTGGTACTGCAATCTTTATATGCCCCAATACAGGGAAACGCTAGGGCCAAGAAGTGGGAGTGAGTGGGCAGGGGAGCAGGGAGGGGGGAGAGGGTAGGGGGTAGGGGGTAGAGGACTTTCGGGATAGCAATTGAAATGTAAATTAAGAAAAGATCTAATAAAAAAAACAGAAAAAAGCAATATATATATACATATATATATACACACATACACACACACACACACACACACACACACACACACACATATATATATATATATATATATATATATATATATATATATATATATATATATATATATATCCTCAGCTAATTATCTCATAATTTTGTTATCTTCTTAGCATAAACTATGTTTTCTCTCCCACCAGTAAGCACTTTCCTCCAAATACACTCCTATTCATCCACAAATAAATTATACTCTTACCAAATGAAGGGCATCCTGTTATCCTTTACCTTTTGATTATTTTAAGCATAGATACCACTGGCATATGGATGTACTTGCACACTTATTTGGAAGTGAGTCAGGCACAGCACTTGCTTCTCCATAACTGATAATGCTCGATTGTGAAATGAGCCTTTGTAACAGACTGCAGTGATTTTAGGAAAATAGGTATTAACATGATATCAAGGGCTATGTCAAATATCTAGTACATGATATCAAGGGCTATGTCAAATATCTAGTGTTACTTCTATCTCCCACTTCCTTCTGTATTGTCATCCTCTGATCTGTGCTCCTTTTCCTGGGCTCTCTCAACAGTGGGACATACTCCAGTGACCCCACTCAAAGTAGCTTTTACAATATTTATTTTCTCTCTCTCTCTCTCTCTCTCTCTTTCTCTCTCTCTTTATATATATATATATATATATATATATATATATATATATATATATGTGTGTGTGTGTGTGTGTGTATACATATATATGTGATATATATACATATATGTAGCATATAAAATATAATATATATTTTAGAGAATTGGAATTTTCTATTATATTTATGTATAAATCCCCAGAAATAATATTAGAAGATAATATTTTATATTTTTCAAAGTTTATTAACATAGTTATTATATTTCTAGACAGTTTAATCCAGATGATTAATTAATAATTAATCTATTTCTCCATTTGCATCAATTTTGGTACTCAGTGTCTGTGAAGAACTAGTATTTGAGCTGTTCAGCACACAGTTCTTTTTACTCCTTCATTCTCCATATAACATCCGTGGTCTCCTAGGTGAAGGTGCTTTTTGTTCTAGGGCACAGAGGTTTTCATTTTGTTGCACTGTGTAAAAGAACATACTTTTGTCATAACAATTTCATCTATAGTTTTCCTTAGCTTCTCTTTTAGTATTTGTTTTTTCTCTATTTTTATTTTAAAAATGTTTTCCTCTATATTTTTTCTAAAGGAATGAATCAAATATTTAGACTTCTGTTCTTTAATCTAAGCATTCAATGCTCGAATATTCTTCTCAGTGTGAGTTTTACTGACACCACAAATTTTGATAAATTATATTTTCATTTATGAGAGATTATATTATTTTAATTTCCATGAAACATTTTTGACTCTTCATCAATTTAGAAATTTGTCTGTTAACCCCTACACACTGTGAAATTAAACAGCTTAAAAAAATTCTTAGATTAATTCTATTAAACTCTCATCATTTTTATATAAATTCATTTCTTTTAAGTTTTTTGAATAATATTTTATAGAGTGGAATTAGAGCTCATTTTGTGAATTATATGAGCTAGTGAATAATATTATTTTTGCTATTGAGTGTCAGAGACTATTCGTTGCTGTTCGATCAGGTTGATTGATTGAGTAGTTTCTACCTGCAGGAGTTGTCAGGTACTGACAGCCATGTGTTACAACCAGCATCTTTGGCAGTAGGTGGGTTTTTATTTCTATTTGTAGTATGTCCATTTCTAACTACATGTTTTGATATTTTATTTATAGGCTCACATATATTTAAGTTTATTTTCAGTATATCAGATAATTACTTCATGTCCTTCTATAATGTTCCAGTGACATATCATAATTTTCCCAGTTGGATATTTAAAATTTCTGTAATTAATAGAACTATTCCAGCTTTATATTGGCTAATGTCATTAATGGTATAATTGTATATATTTTCAATTCTTTTATGTTTTAACCTTGTAAATCTTGTATATAAGTAGATGTTCTCCACATAAGAAATATATATTAAATTGTACTTTGAAAATTATAGGTTTCAAAATTTTATTCACCACTTATTATAAGAAATTATTAGTGCATTATTTAACATGTGCAAAGTTTATAGTATCACTTTTACTATTGTAATCAAGTTTTCTTTCAACTTTAGAAGAATTTTTAAATTGATTTTTGTCAACCCTTATTTCTGCTGAGATATTTAAAACTAAAATGAAAGACTTTACAGATAAGAGTAATAAATTCTATTTTTAGTTATTTTTAGAATATAATATAATATAATTAGTTCATTTCCTTCTTCCATATCCTGACCTTCTCACCACAAATGTCCAGAGATGTCTACTTCCTTTATATCTGTCAAATTCATTGCCTACTTCTTAAGAAGTATTCCTACAATATTTATTCATATAAATATTGTATTCATGCATTCCTACATACATAAATACAACCCACTCAGTCTTTATCACTTGCATTGTGCTATGTTTTTAGAGATCATCTTTTGGTGTGCTCTTCTCTACTCAGCCTTCCTTACTTGCCTGTAGCTCTTGCCTGTAGCTCTAGATGAGATTCCTCTTTCATCTTAGCACACATATTTATGAGATCCTTGTTAAGATAATGTTTAAGTAGGCATGTTGGAGTGATTTAATATGTGTAGCTTCTCTGACATTTCTAGGAGATTTAATCTCACAGAAAACTTCTTATTCCTCTGGTTCTTCTAATCTTTCTGTATGCCCTCTTCTACAATGTTAGAAAAGCTACAGCTCTTGCAGGAGCTTTGTCATAGGAAATTTTCACTTAAGTACTATATATATATATATATATATATATATATATATATATATATATATATATATGCTTAATAGTATATATATATTAAGCATATATATATATGCTTAATGTGTTATAGTTAGTTTTAGGTCTGTATTTTGTAGTTTGGTTCCTTATTACTTTTGTAGACATCTCCACTTATATTTTTTCCTTTGAAATACATCTATATTTTATTCTTACACAATCCCTAAGTTAAATCAGCCCTATTTATTTCTTATGAGATCTCTTGTAATATGTTACTTATTTCTCTCTTTATTTTCCCAATATCTGCCATTACTCCAGGTTAAGTATTCACATTTGGAAATGTTGAGTTAAGGACTTCAGAGGAAGAGGAAGATGCAATGTTTGGCTTCCTGGGTCTGGATTGCCTCTTTCAGTATGATCTTTTCTGGGTCCATCTATTAGCCTGCAAGTGTCATGATTTAATTTTATGTTGCTAAAATATACTATTACACGGTGTATATGTACCACACCTGCGGAAGGACATGTAGCTTTCTTCCATTTGCCATTCTTTATGGGTTAAGATGACATCTCAAATTTCTTTTCATCTCTACTTTCTTAATTACTAGATTCAATAAACACTATATTTCAAACATGTATTTATTTAGTCATTTTTTATTTCTTCTTTTGAAAACTCTTCCTATCCAAACTGCACTTTAGAATGGATTATTATTTTTACCTTATTTTTGAGTTATTTAAATATTTTGCATATTAATATTTCATCAGATATAGTCTACAAATATTCTCACCAACACTTGGATTTCTTTTTGTATGATTGTTTCTTTGGCAGTATAGGAGCTTTTTAATTTGATAAAGCCTGCTTTTAGTGTTTTCCTTGAGTCTTGAGGAAATGGAGTCTTATTCAGGAACTCTTTTTCTACACTTTGTGTAGGTCATATCGTCTATGTTTTCTTCTAACATAAGTGTTTTCAGTGTTTCAGATCCTACATTTAGTTGATTGACACCGTTGGAGTTAGTTTTTAGCAGAGTTATAGCTATAGTTATAGATATAGTTATAGCTATAGTTTGGATTATAGCACTGCGCAGAGTTTTCTCAGCACTAATTGTTGAAGATGTTTCCTACTCATCAAATTGTTTTCTGGCATATTTGTCAACCTATATTGCCCAGTTATATGTACAGATGCTTGGGATTTTGATATTTATTCCACCTGTTTACATATCTGTCTTTGTCCCCGTGCCAAATCGAATTTGTTATTATGGCTCTGTAATATATTTGGAGATCTGGAATGGCAATTTCTCAAAACTTGTTCATTTTGATCAGGATGGTTTTGCCTTACCAAGAATCTTTCATAGTTCCTTGGCAGTTCTATATGAATTTGTGATGAAGCAGGTGGATATTTGGTTTGGGATTGTATCAAGTCTCTGGTTTTTTGGTTCAATGGTTATCATCACAATATGAATTCTATCAATTCATGAACATGCAACATTTTGCTATTTTCTAGTGTCTGTCTCGATATCCTTTCAATATTTAAAGATTTCATTTTAAAGGTCTTTTATCTCATCTGTTGGGGTTATTGATAGGTTTTGGGGGGTGTAGTTATTGTTGTTCTTGTTGCAACTATTATAAGTAGGAGTGTGTTCGCAATTGATGATTCCTTGTATTGTTGGTGTACAGTAAATGTCTTGATTTAGACAACTAGGTGATTTTGTATCCTGCCATGTGGCTAAAATTGATTATAATTTCTAGGTGTTTTCTTGTAGAGTTTTGTGAGCTCTTGTGTATAATATTACATCATCTGTAAATATAGAGAAATTAATTATTCTTTTCCTATCTGCATCTTTTATGTTTCCTTCTTTCCCCTTATTTCTGTAGCTAGGTCTTCAAGTACAACTTGAAAATGGACAGTAGTTGACTAAATGATAATTGCTTTGTGTTTTTTCTCCAATTAGATTGCCCTTGATTATAGGTTTCTCATTTAGCTCTTATTATATAGGGGTATATTCTACCTAGTCCTATTTCTCTAAAATTAGACTTTTATCATGAAGTCATGAAGCATTCTGTCAAGATATTCTGGATCTATTGATATGATCACTTTGATCTTTGTCTTTAAGTCAATCTATGTTTTTCTGCTACATTTTTAACTTGCCTATGTCAAACTTTCCCTTGAAATCCAGTCTTTAGATTTATTAATATTGAGTTGATGAATATTTGCTCTCTTTACATTGCTCAAGTGAATATTTAATTGTTCCTGTCTCTTTGTATCAGATCTAGATTCTACTATGTGTAAGCAACCCCTTCATGATTTAGATTTGCCAATCTTCTTAGAAATTCAGGTTTGACTTCTCTCATAAGTGTAGGAAATTACATTGTTTTAATAATTAATCTCATGTTAAAAATTATGGCAGTGATGACTTCTAATTGCTTTACATGACTCATATTAAAATAAGGTTAATACTTATTTTATGTTAATATAAAATTATTAATTAATAAAGTCAATAATTACTAATCCACCTAATTAATATACCAGCTCTATAAAGGTTTTGTACTTATAATACCAAAGTAGACAAATTTTACCCACCGCAAAGTATATCATTCTCTAAATTACATAAAACTTACAAGCCATAAAAAATGTATTCATGATATAGTCAGTCATTTGAAGATGGAATTATTGCCCTTGAGTATACAACTCTGAGGTTCATGCATTGTCTTGACAGGTTAAGAAAACAGGATGGCCTGTGTGTAAGAAAAGCTGATGGAAGCAAACTGAATACAGTGAGCTCTACACATGCATGACAAGGCTACATAGATTTGTAGGACATGTGCTGTGGTTCAGAAAAAGGCAGTAATACACTGCTCTGAGGGTGGAGGGTTTACCTTATAACGTCAAACAAAAATTTTTATATGGGATACCTAATCACAATCAAATCTGGGCCAATGGTCAAAAACAACTTGAGATAGACCAGAGAGCTTTCCCAATCATGGATCTTAGAGAACAGGAAAAATACAGAATTCAACAGTTGAGAGAGAGAGAGAGAGAGAGAGAGAGAGAGAGAACCAACTCAAAAGTTCATCACATTGCTAACTTTCCTTTTAAAAGTAAACCAGTGGCAGATAAACTTGTAACTAAGCACAATGTTAGCCATGAGCCATCATGAGGAAATTTTACAGTGGCCTCAAAGCTACAAAGTAATCATGTTGATAAATTTTCTTAGCTAACGCTTATATTATTCAGGCTCTGTGTTCTATGCCATGTATTAAAACCTTTTATTATATATACTCAAAGGTAAGAACCAAATAAAGAGAATGTACTAACATCTTTAGTTGGTCCAAGAAAATGTAATACACATTTTCTATTAAAGGTGCAATTTATCTTGGTCAGAGTATATTTTTCGCAGTTATATCAATAAAACCTAAAACTATTCCAACACTTGGTGCATAAAGTTGTTCTTTATATTTTGATGTGTCCACGATGACTCTTAAAGATATAACTTGTACTTTAATTGTTTTAACACCTATCTATCTATCTATCTATCTATCTATCTATCTATCTATCTATCTATCTATTACCTATCTATCTATTATCTATCTATCTATCACCTATTTTTGTGTGCAGAGTTTGCAAATGTTAATACATGCACATGTAGTGTGTGTGTGTGTGTGTGTGTGTGTGTGTGTGTGTGTTTGTGTGTATACTACAGTGTGCTTGGGGTTTAGAAGTAGTAGACAATTTTTAGGGATTTGGTTCTCTATTTCCACAACAGAAATCAGGGCATGGAACAGTCATTATTGTTGGTGGAAGCAAACCACTAAGCTATCCTCCTATTTATTTTATTAAAAGCTCATTTGTTTTTCCTTCAAGATCCTGCTTCAGAATTTAGGGAATTGAGCTAGAGGAAATATGTCTAATCCTAAGATCAATATCAGCCAAGCCTGAAATTACTGCATGAAGCGATAGCTGCTGAAAAGAACTATTAGATAATGCAAATAAGCAAAAGCAAGAGAAGCTGAAGACTTTCTTCAGAGATTCTCTTATTTATACAAAGAGTCCATCAACCTCTTTTTAGAGTTAGCCTTGTTCTCCAATAATAGGTGCAAGAGCATCTTCAATTGTAGTTGATATGTTATTTGCAGGGATTTTCTAATTTTATTTTGTTTTGTTCTGATTTTTTCTTTTTAGGGATTAATTCAATTTTTAAAACAAGCATTCCAGGATCGAAGACCCAGAAATGAATCCACACACCTATGGTCACCTGATCTTTGACAAGGGAGCTAAAACTATCCAGTGGAGAAAGGACAGCATTTTCAACAAATGGTGCTGGCACAACTGGCGGTTATCATGTAGAAGACTGGGAATTGACCCATTCTTATCTCCTTGTACGAAGGTCAAGTCTAAGTGGTTGAAAGATC
>CACVCL010021017.1:0-27500 GCA_902729485.2 Mus minutoides
GTACAGCTCTCGCTCACTATTACAGAAAATAAAAAGGAAGTAAAGAGAACAAGAGTGAGCTAGAAAGATGGAGAGAGGGGGCGGAGACTATTTGAGAAAGGGTCTTTGGGATCTGAGGTCATGATGCTTCATAAAGGAACCCAAATGAGTTCGTTGGTTCTATCTCAAAATGGGAAATCAGCAGTGTCTTTGAAGCCAGGTCTTTGGGTAGGAAAAAGATTACTTGTCAAGAAATAAGAAAAAAAAAAAAAAAAAAAAAAAAAAAAAAAAAAAAAAAATATATATATATATATATATATATATATATATATATATTCACATTAATTGTATATATATATATATATATATATATACAATTAATGTGAATTTTCTCCACCAAGAATCCCACCAGTGAATCCAGATACATCAAAGAGCATGTACTCAGGAGGATCTCACCAAGAAGTTTGATGGACCCTACGATCATGGAATCTCAACTCATACACATTAGATAAGGGGAATGAAAATCTGAAATCAATAAATTCTCAATGCCCACCCTCACTTTTCTAAGTGCAGGTGATTAGATCACATGAAGATCTCTGTGAGTTTTCATCATGCCTTAACAAACTGTAAGGATAATGAAGCTTACCATCTCCAAGAAGAGGAACAAGGTTTTAGAGATGAGAGATTAGCAACACTCAAAATAATTCCCCCAAATATCCACTGTTGGTCCTAAAGTAAGAGAGTATCAGTCCTGGAAGAGCATGCTGAATGTTGAAAACATCGTGGCATCTGGATAGGAGCAGCACGCATCTAGCCGTACAGACTGTGAAAATGGCAAGCAAAAGTGTGGTTAGGGACTGTGAAGTTGACAGATGCCCACTCTAGCCATAAGATAGAGGAGTGACTTGCATGGATCACAGAAAGACTGAAGTAGTACTTGTATCCTGAAAGACCTAATTAGGTAAATGCAACTGGCTAGGGAAGTATAGTGTGGAATGGGGATGGGGCTCTGTTCCCTGAAAGAAAAGATAGACCAACTGAGAAAATACTACCTCTTAATTCATGTTATTGTTCATTTAATTGGATTCTATTTATTACCATTTTAATTTTTTTATACATTAGGATTCAAACATATTATTTCCCCTCCCTCACCTGCTGTCAGATTCTCCCTATCTCCATACTCACCCAATTCAGTATTTCTTACCTCTCTCAAAAATAAAATAAAACCAGACAATAAATAAATAAATAAATAAATAAATAAATAAATAAATAAATAAAACCAAGTAAAACAAACGCACAGAAAAACATGCAGTCTGTTTCGTGTTGGCCAAATACTTCTGAGCATGAAGTCTTCCCTGGAGTAGTGTTGTTATGCGCAATATAACTGCATGGTACAAAACTGATTTTCCCTATTTCCACAGGTATCAATTACAAATAGTTTATTGATTAAGGACGGGACTTTGGATTGTGTTCCTCTCCCCTCTACTGAGATATTATCTGATTTTAATTTGTGCAGTCTTTGTTTATGATGCCAACTTCTATGAGTTCATATATGTATCATTCCTGCTTTGTCAGGAAGATGCTGTTCCTTTGGGAATGCGCATCCAATCATTCTATTTCCTCTTCAGCACAGGTAATTCAGTCTTAAAAGGAGGAATTTGGTAAGGACATTTCTTTTGTGACTGGTTCAAAATATAGGAATAAATAATAACTATAGGATCCCAGTAGCTCAACAAGAGAGACTAACAAACAGCAAAAGGAATCTCCTTAAACAAGCTTCTTCAAAGTAAAGGAAACTGCCATCCAAATAAATATGTATTTCAGAGTGAGAGCAAAACATTCCCAACCTCTAAAAATCTAAGATATATACAAAAAATCTTAAAAAATGGGCAATAAAACTTAAGAGAGTTTTCAAAAGACAAAACACATATGGCTGGTAAACTCTTTAAAGTCTCACAATCACAATGGCATTAACATAAGCAGAAAAGGATAACATCAATAGACATACCAAGGAACATGGGAAAAGTCCAAGATGTGTCAGCCCCACACAAAGAGATAGAGGTAACTAAGGAATTCCGGGAGCAGGAAAAATAGTCTTCCTTAGTGAAGAGATAAGCAGTTAGCCATTCAAAGCCCAATGGTCAGCTGTAAAACATACATGTGGTAACATTATGCAGATAGAGAAGGTTATATGTGGGAGTATACATGAACATAATAAATACATGTAAAAACAATTAATGAGAAAAGAGGCCATTAATTTGAAAGAGAGGATGATGGATTATATGGGAACATTTGAAGAATGGAAAGGGAATGGTTATATATCTGTAATATGTTGGTCCTAGCTTCTGATCCTTGGGTGTGTTTGACTTGGGATGCCTGGAAAATCCAGGGAATTAAGAGCCACTGGGTATAAGATGACTCAAGGTCAGGGGTAGAAGAGTACAGGTAAAACGGAAGGAGAGAGTATTAATACCAGTGTAGAACTATGTGGAGAAATTGGTGAGATGAGATGTATTGGGTAGAGAGTTAAAAAGGTCAAGTGTATATGAAAATGTAGTATGTTTTAAATTATTTTTAAAATTTTTATAAATACCTATAATATGCTTGGATCTGCTCTCTTCCTCTAATCCCTATATTTTAACCCTCTACATATTTTCCTTTTCAATTTAATGTGCTCTTTTTTATTTAATTTTCATCTATCTATCTATCTATCTATCTATCTATCTATCTATCTATCTATATCTATCTCACATCTATCTATCATTTATTTTTTCATTTTCCATCCTTCCAGCCCCACTCTTGCAAATTCCACTCCCACATTACCTCCTCAGAGAAGAGGAAGCCTGCTTTGCATACTACCCTCCCTTGTCTCATCCAGTCACAGTAGTACTGACTGCATCCTTTCCTACTGAGGTACAACCAAGCAGTCTAGCTAGGGAAAGGAGATCCAATGTCAGGCAACAATATCAGAGGCAGTTTCTGCTTCAGTTGTTACAGGACCCACCTGAAGACAAAGTTACACATCTGATACAAATGTGTAGGAGGTCTACATCATACATGCTCCCTGGTTGGTGGCCCAATCTCAGTGACTCCCCCCACCCCCCAGGCACATGTTAGTTGACTTTGTAGTGGTGTCCTTGACTGCTCTAGCTCACTCAATTCTATCTCCAACTCTTCCAGAAGACTCCCAACTTTTGCCTGATGTGTGGTGGAGGGCTTCTGCATTTGTTTCCAACTGCTGCTGGATAAAGCCACTCAGGAGACAGGTGTGGGGCACAGGTTGTGGGGAAATAAAACGGAGAGGAGAGATAACACAAGTCCTGCCAGAGTTAAGAGAAACTGGGTGGGCAGACACTGGAGACTGCTGTGTGCTCTCTCTCTCTGCTGCAGGGTGTGCATTTGGCTGTGGGAAGCCACGGAACCCCAGTCTGCAGGGGTGGAGAGGGAGCAGTCTGGAATCCCTGAGCCTCACGGAATCCAGGGACAACAGATTCTAGCTCTTGGGCATCACAGAACATCGCCGGACACCACAGAACAGCTGAGGACGAAGTGGGGGCCCCAGAGGCAGATCCATCAGAAGATACAGGATAGCGTCGTCTTTGGTCTTGTCTGGCAGCTGAAAATGCTAGGAGGCCTTCCCACAGGAGATTAGACTCGACTCTTTAGGGGAGGGCCTATTCCATCCTTCTAGCACAGTGAGTCTTGATGAACATGGTTTTAGAGCTTTATTATAGAAAAGCAGAGAGGAGGAAAGTAAAGAGGCAGAGGGGAGAAAGGAGAGGGAGATAGAGAGCAAAAGAGCTAGAGAGAAAGCAATAGAAGCAAGAGAGAGAGGAGGGGCCAAGCAGCCCCTTTTATAGTGGGCTGGGCTGCATTGCTGTCATCAGGTAACTGTGGGGGTGGAATCCTGACAGCCTACATGACTGATGGCTGCAGAATGATGGAGTTGAGGGCTCGTGGTGTCAGGCTGTCAGGCATTCGTGTTTGTGGATGTAGCTCACTGTTTCATCCCTTGTAGAATTTTCTTCTGGGTCTCTGGAGTAAGCCTTGCTTGACCAGAACACAAAATGCCTTTCACTGTCCAACAGACAGGTATGCTAGGCTTTATTCTTTAATCACAGCAGAGTTTCATTAGTAGTGCCAGAGTCTTGCTCTCTAATATGAATGGATGGATCTCAAGTTGGACCAATCTTCAGTTAGACTTTCCCACAGTCTCTGTTACAGCTTTATTCCTCTTCATCTTGTAGGCAAAACAATGTTCTTTTCTCAGAGACTCATACAGAGACTTTCTTTATGTCATACAGATTTTTCATTTGCTTAGAGAGAACTATACCAAGATAGTTTATATTAATTGTGGCTATTATAAAGGCTCTTGTTTCCCTAACTTCTTCCTTGGCCTGTATGTCATGTGTATAAAGGAGGGTTACTGTTTTTTTGAGTGAGTTTTGTGTCCTGCTCAAATTGCTGATGGTGTTCTCTGCTCACATTGATGTAGAAATTCTCTGGTAAAATCTTTGGAGTCACTTATGAATACTACCATATCATCTATGAACAGAGATATTTTGCCTCCTCCTTTTCCAGATCTATCTCCTTAAGCTTCCTTGGTTGTCTGATTGTTCTATGTAGAATTTAAAGTACTCTATTGAATAGATAGGTAGAAACTGAGTAGCCTTAGCTCAACCCTGATTCTAGTGGAGTTGCTTTAGATTTCTCTTCTTTTAATTTGCCATTAGCTATTGAATTGCTGTGTGTTGCCTTTATTATGTTTAGGCACATTTTATTATGTTTGTTTGTTTATTTTAAATTTAGGAATTAGTGTTAATAAATTTCTCTGATAGACCTGCTTTTAATGTGTGTCAAAGTTTCCATTGTATTATGTCACTGATTAAATTTACTTCCAGTATTTTGATCCTCCTAGTATTAGAGGATGCTGAGTCTGAACTTACAGTCTTTTGTAGCCAGGCAAAGTTTCCAGTAGTGGTAGTCAGTTACATTTGGTTGTGTTGTCCACCACGTTGTTGACCATATTACGAAGTTCCCTAAACAGCCCAAAGCAAGAAGATCACTTTCTGAAAATTGACATTGGTTTCCCATACCTGAGGACAACATATACTCAGTTCAACAGAGTTGTTGAGTTGCTGTGGACTTGGCACCTTTACCTGTACAGTCTAGTCACTTTACCAGAAGATTGTCCTCTGTAGGTTACAGAAAGAGATATCTGGACACTGACCTAGCCACAAACTTCAACTTACAATCTACCCATTCAGCCTACAAGATGTACTGGGGCTATGGTGGCTCAGAACTTGTGACAGGCCAACCAATATTTAATGTCTGATTTAACTTGAGGATCACTCCTCAAGAGGGAGTCCATGCCGGGCATGGTGGCACATGCCTTTAATCCCAGCACTCAGAAGGCAGAAGCAGGCGGATTTCTGAGTTCAAGGCCAGGCTCGTCTACAAAGTGAGTTCCAAAACAGCCAGGACTATAAAGAGAAACCCTGTCTTGAAAAAACAAAACAAAAAACAAATAACAATAAAAAAAACAAAAACAAAAAGAGGGAGCCCATGATTTATACTGCTTGGATGATCTGAAACAGAAGACTTGATAGCCAGAGACCTATGGTAGAACCAAATGTTATTGGTAAACTAACAAACACACATACAAGCAAACAGAAAACTCCATGAAAGAGCAAGAATCTAAATTAGAGCTCTTCATTGAGCCTCTCCCCTCAGAGATCAGAGAACTCTGAGGAAGAGGAGAAGGAAAGACTGTAGGAGTCAGAGAGGTGGAGAACACCAGAAGAATACGGCCCACTGCAGCAGCTAAGCAAGACTGACAGGGACTCACAGAGACTGAAGTCGCAAGCATGAGGCCTGAATGAATCTCCACAGGAGTTTATGTTATTTTTGGCTGTTAGCTTGGTATTTTTTGTGGCACCTTAATGGTGGGAGCAGACATATGGCTGTTAGATTTTTTGTAAAACCCTAACAGTGGAAGCAGAAGTATCTCTGACTTTTTTGCCTGCTCATGAGACTCTTTTCCTTCTTGTGTGTAGCCTTCATATGAAGGCTTTTGCCTATCTTATTGTATCTTGTTTGGTCCAGTTTGGCTGTTATCTCTTGGAAGCCTGCTCATTTCTGAAATAAAAAAGGAGGGGTCAGTGAATCCAAGGAAGGTGGGGAAGGTAGGGGAGCTCTAGGAGGAATGGCAGGAGGGGGAACAGTGTTTAGGATTTATTGTATGAGTACTCCTTTTCTCCTCTTCATCATTATGTTCCTATTTTTAGTTTCCTGTTATTTATAGTTATTGCATGTCAGTGACTAACACAAAAGAGAAAATAGAGGGCTTTATTAGTTTTTCTGACTATTGCTGGACTCAGAAGAATATTTTGATTATTTATTTGTTTGTTGTTTGTTTTTACATCCTGACAGCAGTTTACTCTCTCTTCTTTCTTCCTAGTACTCCATTCCCCGCTCCACCTACATCTCCTTTTAAGTTTCTTGAAAAGGTCAAGTCTCCCATGAATATCAACCGGCCTTGGCCTATTATGTGGCATAAGACTAGGTGCCTCCTCTCCTGTTAAGGCTAGGTGAGGCAACCTAGTGGAAGAAAAGGTTCTCAAATGCAGATAATAGAGTCATAGACAATCCCTGGTACCACTGTTAGGAGATTCATAAGAAGAGCAAGCTATTCAACTGTAGCATATGTGCAAAGGGCTGAGGTCAGCCCCATGTAGTCTCCCTTGTTTATTCATTCTCAGTGAGCCCATTTGAGCCTAGTTCAGTCAACTGTGTGGTTTTTCTTGTGGTAGCCTTGATAACTTTGGCTTCTACAGTCTGTCCTCTTCCTCTTCCATAGGATTCCCCAAGCCTGGTCTAATGCTCGATTGTAGGTCTCTGTTTCCATCAGTTGCTTGGTGAGGCCTCTCTGATGACAACTGGGCACTGTATTCACATAGAAGAATGTCATTAGGAATAATTTCATTGCTCTTCTCTTCTCTTCTCTTCTCTTCTCTTCTCTTCTCTTCTCTTCTCTTCTCTTCTCTTCACTCTCTATCTTTTCCAGTAAGGTTTAGCTCTATCCTAGGTCTCCGGGCTAGTCAGCCTCTGGTTCATGGCCCTCTAGGCAATTTAAGGTATAGGCTCCCTCTCATGGCATGTGTCTCAAGATGGATCAGCCATTAATTGGCCATTCCTACAATTCCTGTGCCACATTTATCCTAGCACATCTCACAGGCCAGACAAATTATAGGCTGAAGGTTTTATGGCTGGGTTGATGTCACAATATTTTCTAGTTCATCTCTTTACCTGCTAATTTCATTCTTCTTTATAGATTAATATAATTCCATTGTATATATACATCACCTATTCCTTATCTACCAACACAGTGAAAAGTATTTAGTTTCTTTTATTTACTGGATATTGTTAAGATTATCAATCAAAAATGGCTGAGAAAATATCTTTGGAATAGGATTTATAGTCCTTTGGCCATGTGTCAAGAAGTGGTACATCTTAGTAATATGGTAGATTTATTTTTCCCTTTCATGCTCATTTCCAGAGTGGATGCACTCCTTTGCAATCCTATCAGAAGTGAATTAGGGTCCCCACCTCTTCACATCTTTTTGCCAGGATTTGTTGAATGTTGTTATCTTGGTTATAGCCATTCTGATTTAGATGTCAAGTGAGAAAAAAAAAAATCAATTCTCCTACCCAGAAATGATGCCTATAAACCACAATAATGACTAGCACAACAATGTATCAATAAAGGTTCATTAGTGCCTCTTTTATCTTGGAGGTAACTAAAAGGTGTCTAATTAGTTTTAAGGCCTATTCAGTCAGGGAGAATTAATGGAGGTTGCTGTAAACCTTGACAACTGTCCATGAGAGAAGAGGTCATTGGCTAGACTTAGAGGATAATATACTACTACAACGTCACTAAACTAGTAACATTCTAATTTCTCTTTTGAATGTGTATGCACATGCTCTCTATTAAGTGTAGCTCTCACCCCTCATCAAGAAGCTTCTTTATATACAGCAGGCTAAGACCATTATAGAAAGCCACAACTGGTTAATTTTAGCGGGCAAGTGACTGAAGAGTGCCTCCCCCAAGCTGATACCACTAAAACAGAACCCTCACATCTAAAGTTCAGAAAACATCACAGAATTCAGAATTGGGGGGGCGGGGTTTAGGATCCAGAGAACGAGGACATCTGCTTTAAGAGTATATATTTTAAATAAAGCAGGGAACCTGCACCCACTTAATTTAAGCAATATGGTAATCAAAATAAAACCTGAACAGAAACAACATAAGTTAACATTTCTTTTTTCTTTTTTCTTTTTTTTTCTTTTTGGTTTTTCGAGACACGGTTTCTCTGTATAGCCCTAGCTATCCTGGAACTTATTTTATAGACAAGGCTGGCCTCAAACTCAGAAATCTGCCTGCCTCTGCGTCCGGAGTGCTGGGATTAAAGGCATGCACCACCACGCCAGGCATAAGTTGACATGTCATCATGGATGAAAGAAATCTCACAAGGCCCTACTCTTAGAACAGCTAAAGACAATTAATGAATGCTGAGATACGTATGTGTGCATATGTACATGTGTATATGTATGCATATATACATATTTGTCTATATCCATATGTACAAATATACATCATTAACTATGTAATACTTTCAAGTGTTATGTTTATATATTTTATATATGTATACATATAACAACAATAGTTGACAAAAAAGAACAATGAACACACTAGGCTTATATCCAAGATCAGACATGAATCTTACAAATATACTATTATGTAAATATAAAAGGAAACTCGATTTTGTAAAATTTTCAATTTAATAACTGTTTAAACACAAATAAAATTTATTTCAGAATAAGTGCTACTTTGGAGATTGAGGGTGCTAGCCACGTTCTCTTTCTAGATCCAGACAGAAACTTCACAGGTACTCACGCCAACAAAACTCATGACTCAGACGACAGGATATTTGGCAGATTCTGAGGGATTTTTCAAAAGAATAAAAATGAAATGCGTTATAGTTTTTCAACATCAAGTTGCTTCTTTTCTCATGAGTTTAACTACAGTCAGAATGAAATAGAATGTATTTTATAAGTAAGACAATTGAAGCTGCTATAGATTTTTCTGGATACAATTGATGATACATAGCAAATTTTCATGAAATATTTTTTCTTATAAAATATCCCAATTTTTAAGACCTTCTCCAACTGAAATAATCAGAGATAAAACATATTCAAGTATAAAATAATATTTCCATACTTTAAAACCTACATATATTCTAAAAAGCTCATTATTTTAAAATGAAAATGTATCAGCATATTTTGGAAAATTAAAAATAATTTAAACTAAGGCACTAAAGAGAGCATTTTCTTTCCATGTATATATTTACTTTTATAAAATTATTGAAATTTTATATTAATTACAAGTAAAAACCACATGCCATTGAGATTAATCAGGCTCGAAGCTTTTATATTTTTTCACACAGTGAAAAATAGTGACTCTGAAGCAGTAGAGCTTCAAAATGAATTTTAAATTTTCACTACTGAATATTTTTGTGCACTTATCAATGGCTAATTTAAAATATCCATAACAATTTTAAAACTAGAAAACAATTTGCTTCATATCTTCTTCTAAAACTCATGCTTCCTTTTTATTGAATTTAATTCTTTCCTATCACCTAATATTTACTCGTCCTTTTACATATGTATACTATTCTTATGATGTAATTTTGGATACACACACACACACACACACACACAGAGAGAGAGAGAGAGAGAGAGAGAGAGAGAGAGAAAGACAGAGACAGAGACAGAGACAGAGAGAGAGAGAGATCTGCATATTAGAGAATATATAGTTTTTGTTCTGAGATTGTGTGACAGATATCATTTAATATTATAAGCTATAATTTCTTCCATTTTACTGTTAATTTTTAGTTTGATATTTCTTTTCTCTAGCTCCTTTATTAGTGACCCTGTGATCAGTCCAATGAATGGCTATGAACAAAATGTTGCAATTTATAAATACCTTATTTTTATTATCTATTCTTTCATTGCAGGACAAATAGTTTGGACCTATTTTATTGCTGCAGAAAATAAAACAGCAATAAATATGGATTTGCAAATTTATCTAGGATAGAATATGGAGTTCTGTGAGTTTAGGGCTAGGAATAAACTGTCTGGATCACATGGGAGTCCTCTTTTTAATTTTATGAAGATACTCCAAACTGATTTCCATAATGGCTGTATTACTTTGCACTACTATCATAAGTGAATTAGGGTTCCTCTTTGTATCCTATCCAAGACTTGCTGTCAGGTTTCTTGATGTAGCCATTCTGGCTAGAATGAGGTAGTATAGCAAAGTCATTTTTATTTGCACATTCCTGGTGGCTAACATATCTAACACTTTTGGTTTTCTTGTTTGGTTGGTTTGGTTTTAGTTGTTAGTTTTGTTTTTCTATCTCTTGGTAGCCCTTGCTGACCTGTAACTCTCTCTGTAGACCAGCCTGACCACAACTCACAGAGATCCACATGCTCTGACTCCCTCTTTCTGGAATTAAAAGCATGTGCCACCATTGTCTGGGTAACATTAACACTTTTTAAAATGGTTATAGGCAGTTTCTGTTGGTTTATATATTATAAGTTCAATTCAGTAGATAGTTTATTGATTATGTTTTATATGTGTGTGTGTGTGTTGTATTGTGTGTGTTAGTATTTAACATACGAAATTGAATGTATGCATTTTCCTAAATTCTGAATTCCTGTCCCTTCTCTCAAGTACAGCCTATAGTGATTTTATGCCATTAATTTTCCTGTTTGATTCCCCTGTGGATAGTAGGTTTTTGTTTGTTTCTTTCTTCTTTGTTTCTTCCTGTCTTCCTTTGCAAATACTTGTTAATTACATGTGATCTCAAACAAAGATAATTAGGGCTATCCCTGTGTTATTAATGCTCTCTATCCTGGAAGTATTTTACTAACCAAATGTTTATAAGGTTATTTCCTGTGATTTTCTCCTAGAGATTTCAGCATTTGAGGTTTTAAATTAAGTTACTTCTTGTAGATTGAATTATATTTTGCAAATTTTAAAATGTATGAATATAATTTCCATATTTTCAGGAGGATATATAGTTTGGCCTGCCCTTTTAAGATAATATTTCTTTAAGATTTCTGTGCAGGGTGTTCTGATATCTGCTCAATCTTCATATACTTCCTATTTTAAACCATCACCTCCTGTGTGGGTTACTCCAATGCCTTTCCATTTGGAATATTCCCTAAAGGGAGATGAAATGACCATGCTTCACCTCACAGACTGCCAGCTCATTCTCTCCCAGGAGCTATCCATAGACAGTAGCTCCTCTGCTAGACATGGAACTCTGTGCCCAAATCTCATACTCCATGCTGAGTTTCAAGCAATTCTTCTATTTTTCATTATTTCTCTTGTCTTAGTCAGAGATTCTATTTCTGCACAAACATCATGACCAAGAAGCAAGTTGGGGAGGAAAGGGTTTATTCAGCTTACACTTCCACATTGCTGTTCATCACCAAAGGAAGTCAGGACTGGAACACAAGCATGTCAGGAAGCAGAAGCTGATGCAGAGCTCTTGGAGGGATGTTACTGGCTTGCTTTCCCTGGCTTACTCAGCTTGCTTTCTAATAGAACTAAAGACTACCAGCCCAGAGATGGTACTACCTACACCGTGCCCTCCTTGCTTAATGACTAATTAAGGAAATGCCCCACAGCTGGATCTTATTAAGGCACTTCCCCAACTGAAGCTCCTTTTTTCTCTGATAACTCCAGCTGTGTCAAGTTGATACACAAAACTAGCCAGTACAATTGCCCCCTTGTCAACTTGACACACAAACACATCACTATTAAGCCTCAACCCTTACTTTGTTATTCATCCCCAAGATCTAAGTAACTTCAAAAGTCCCACAGTCTTTACATATTAAAAGTTCAATGCCTTTAAAATGTCCAATATCTTTTAAAATCCAATGTCTTTTTACAGTTAAAAGTCTTTTAACTGAGGGCGCCACTAAAATACTTTCTTCTTTCAAGAGGGAAAATATCAGTACCCAGTCCCATCAAAAGCAAAACCAGACTCCAACTGTCCAATGTCTGGGATCCACTCACCATCATCTAGGCTGCTCCTAGGGCTTGGGGGTCACTTCTCCAGCCATACCCTTTGTAGCACACACCTTGACTTCTAGGCTCTAGCTGCCTGTACTCCACTACTGCTGCTGTTCTTGGTGGTCATTCATGTTACTGGCATCTCCAAAACTCTGCTGTCTTCCACTGTAACTAGACCTCAGCAACAGCCTCTCATAGGCTCTCTTCATGGAGCCAAGCCTCAATTCCTTTGTATGCCCTCTTCAGTCCTGGGCCATCAATTGTAACTGAGGCTGAACCTCCACCAATGGCCTTCCATGGCCTCTCACAGTGCTAAGCCTCAGCCACTCTGCATGACCCCTTCATGCCTTCAAAACCAGTACCACCTGAGTGACTCATACATTTCCAAGTCATGCTACAGAATGAAGTACAACCTTGGCTATCTCTGGAACACAATCTCTGTGTTCTTAGAAAACACTTCCAAGAAAATCTCAATGATGCTTGTTTATTCTTAATCACCACTAATTTCTTAGCTCCAGCTAACTGATAGTCCCAGTGATGCAAATTTTTTGCTGTAGTAGTTCTGGTATCTGTTAATCACAGATGATTCTTCAGTCCCAGCTAACCAAAACCACAGAATCTAGAATCTTCACAATCAAAACAATGGCCCTGGAAAGAGTCTTTAATCTTCCCTCTAAATTTTTACAAGACAGGCTTTCATCTTTTGCACTGTTCTCAACATTATCTTCCAAGCTCCTACACAACATCCAATAGTGCTCTTAAAACCGACTGGATCTTCTATCCCAAAGTTCTAAAGTCCTTCCCAAAACATGGTCAAGTTGTCACAGAAATACCCTACTCCTGGTACCAATTTGTCTTAGTCAGGATTTATATTATATTATAATATACTTAGGACATGTTCATCCCATTATACCAACTACTCTAAGATTCCCTTATACTTAATCCCTGATATTTTTCTTGATATGTAGCCCACCACTAAAATGGTTGGCCTACCAATAGCAACAACTTTAAGAAGAATGACTTTCCTGTTTCTTGCACTTATCAATTAATAATACTTTCTGACTTAGTGGTAAAATTTCCTATTCATCACCCCAGTCCTTGGTGGTATTTTGTTTGTCTTGAAACATGCTTGTGCACACTGTCATAGCTGCTGTGAGTTCATGTCTGTCACTACCTGGCTATGTCTGTACAAGACTATTTTCTTTTACTCATCCACCTCTTCTGTATTTTACACTCCTCATCTCTTCCTTTTAAATGATTCATGAGCATTAATAGGAGGGGGTGTCACCTATATGCTCCATTTAAGACTGAACATTGTTCAGTCTTCCATTATCTGAACCTTTACTGGTTATGAGTCTCTTTGTAAAACAGCATCTACTGCAAATAGAAGCTTCTCTGGTGAGGGTTAAGAAAGGCATTAATCTATATGTAGGGCCATATGTCACTGGAAAGCAGTCTGGTAATATGTCTATTTAGTAGAATAAGAGTAAGTGATTCTCCCATATGGCATACAAAGTATCTAGCCAAAGGTTTTTTGTTTGTTTGTGTGTGTGTTGTTCATTTGTTTTGTGAATTATGGGTTGCATCTTGTAGAATAGGCCTTAAACCCAAAAAGAAGTGGTTGCTTACTCCCATGGCACTTGTCTCATGATTGTTCCACTACTGTGCCCCTATGGTACAGTGGTCAAACCTTGTCAGGCTGACTGTAACTGTGGCTCATAGTGTTCATGGATGGGTAATATTGATGACTATTTTCCTTTATGGTAGGATGCATAGCACTTTCCATCAAGGATGAGGGTCCCATATGGGTACCAGAATAATTTCTTCCATGTCCAGTAACTCAAGTATAATGTGATGTCTTCATCACTGGAGTTTTATAATCAAGTGCAAAAGGATAAACAAGATGGATAAACAATTGCCTATAATGTCTTGAGGTATATAAAATATCATTGATTAGTAGCACCAAAAGAGGTAACCCAATTTCTGGTACTGGAATTTTTATTTCCCAGAAGGAAAACTTTTGTCCTTTTATATGATAACTCCTATTAAACTCTTTCTGAATAGGTCTATGTGGATATTTTTAGCAGCTTCTATAGTAGTATGTTTCAATATGATTTTACAAAATATTTTAAGTCTTATTTATCTATCCCTGTACTCTGTTTATCCTGTTTTCCATTCCGTGCCCATTTAATCACTCATGCTATGGCACAGTGTATGTAGTTAGGTATCTTCTTTCAACACTTCTATTCTTCTAGTCCCTTATTAATTTCCTCGTCTCTATGGCTACTTCAAATGGAGCATACAAGTCTGAAAATTCAAAACTAACATCCACAAATGAAAAAAAAATGTTTTCTACAAACAGAATTTCTGTTTCCAGATCTGTCCATTTACTTGTGATTCTCAGAACCTATTTAATAATAACTCAATAATACTCGATTATCAGACAGCATTTTTTGCCCTTGAATTAATACACATAGTAAGTTGGTTACATATCAGCATACAAAGTGTTTTCATTTATATATATATATATATATATATATATATATATATATATATATATATATATACATACACACATATATGTATGGATAGACATACATGTTACATACACAGAATCATACAAAAAAGTAAATAAAAATACTGTAAAACATAAAAAATACATTTTGAAGATGAATACTATTACATTTGAAAATAATTTTAAAATCTGAAAGTATAATTAAGTATTATTAAACAATATTAATATTGTTTGAAAATAAAACATAAATAAACATTTCACTTAAACTTGTGAACATTATTCTTAGTATCACTTATTAGTTTTTATTTTCTAATTTTAAATAAATATTCACTTTAATTTTTAATTTTTGCAACCATAACATATTAATATTAACATTATATTAATCATTAACATTGTTGTTTTTTATTGAGATCAATTTGGATTTTTATACATTATACTAGATATTTTATTAATGTAATAGGAAACTTTATATAATAGGAAACTGATAACTTACTTATTATAATTTAGCAATAATCGACCATCAAAATTAAATTTATTAAATTTATTAAATCAATGCTTAAGTAATGTGTATATTCTGAAATCCAATTTTGTTTAATGCCATAAATAAGAACACCAAAGCCTAGAATGAATCTGGTCACAACTCTTGGGAGACCATAACCCACAGTTTTTCTATTAAAAACCAAGAGACATTCAGTGTGTGTCATTTAATTAAAATTGATAACCTGTGTCATTTCTAGATAATGTTTATGTAGCCCATCACTCTATCTCTGCAGATGCCACACCTAGACATTTGTCTCCAGGTACTGATGAAGACTTGATTCTCCTGTGTATAGAAAATCTTTATAGGGAGCTCCTGCTACACTAAGTCCCAATTGCAATCCTTTTTTTGTCACCTTGCATCATTTCAATCAGATTTGCTATCAACAATTCCCCTGCCTTCCCTATATAGTTATATATCACTCAGTTCCAACCACCCAGTTTAGCACATTCCTTCAGATCATTTTTCCCAAGTGTATTACCTCGTGTTTCCTAAGCTGTGTCTAATTTGGTTTTAGCCTTTTATGCCTTATGCTAGCTGATCGCTCAATAAGTGTAACATAATTGTGTGAAATCTGCTGCCATACTTTGTTTTGGAATAGTTCCCTGAACTCTAAATACCTGAGCATGAAAATAATTAAGGTGATGTATTGAATACATTGATTTTCTTGTACAAAATATTCAATATGTTCTTTAGATTTAGGGCACTCCAAAGGCTTCCTCTGAATGATATTAAAGCCCATTTAGTTGCTTATGCACATTCTTTAAATCCCACTGCTTACACATTTCTTTCCATTGACAATAGCATAAGTTATTCTATGCACGTTGTCCAGAGCTCTTTTAAGCTTGCACCAAAATGGAATTGTCTAGGAAACTTGAGTTTTGATGGAAATACCCAATAAGTTGAGAAAAGCACACTAATAATTAACGTATTTATGTCAGTGAGAAAGAAAACAGTGTTGTCAGTGCTCTGGTCCTACTCCTCTGGCAAGTTCACAGTTATGTTTCAACCAGTTTGTTGAGCCTGTGACCTTGAAACAATTCACCAGTTTTATACAAGGTCAAAGAGAAGCTCCTAACTTAAATACTAAATTGGTAACAGCATTTTTGATCAGTACAATGGACAAATTTTTCAGAACACAAAATTGTATGCAAACTAAAGCAATTAGGTATTTCTTAGAGACATAATCTGGAAACTCTATTTGATTCTAACAAGATGTATTAATAGGAAAAATAATGTGAGATATTATAATAAAGGTAATGAACACTGATGAGAGTATTTCTCATGCCTTTCTATCCCCCCCAAAACCTAATGCCTTATGCATCTGGGGTATATGTGCCCAATTATAACTAATTTCCTTCCCTAAGAAAAGAAAATGTAATTATTAATACAAAGAGATGGTAAGATGGTATTATTAACTACACATTATAACATAACATTATATATATAATATAATGTTATGTTATAATGTGTAGTTAATAATATATATATAATTGCATATATCACATATAAAAATCAGCTACCACTGTGGTCCATATCCAGGCTGTGAGAGCAGGAGAGATGTCCCTGCCCCTTTCAAGCTGCAGCATTTGGGTGATCTGGCTATGGCAGTACTGGATTCAGGAGACCTGGCAGGCTCATAAGCCCAAGCTCATATCCAGGGCTTGAGTTGGCCCACCACAAAAGATATCCTGTCAATAAACTGCTGGAGTCCGTGAAGGATCATCATCACAAAATACAACAACAGGATGTCCAAGAGAATTCCAGGTGAAGTTATAGTTTTGATGGTGTACTGTAGGCCCGAGGCCTCCAACCAACACAATGTCTCCTTACAATGAACATCTGCAATTAAAGCAGTGTAGAAAAAAGGGGCGGGGATACTGTGTGACACATTTTTGATCAACTGCATTTTCCATGGAGAGATTTCTTGTTTGCTTTCCTTATTTCTTTTTTTAATTAACATTTTTTTTTTAATTTTTGAAGGGAGGATGAAAGGAAACATGCAGATAGGAATTGACAGGAGGCATGGAGTCCCTGATGTGAAGTTAACCAAAAAATCAATAAAAATGTATTTTTAATTAAAAATGAGTAGATTAAGTAAGGAATAATTTAATCAAAGTGAAAAGTCATACCTTACATAATAAAGCATATCGTGTTTCTGTAGCAGCATATAATCTATTGTCAATTTGAGACCTGGTCTTAACTACCAACTTTCAAAACAATGTGCCCACTACATTACTAAGTTCTTGCTTTCTGAGTTTCATGTTCCTCTCATTATCTCAGTGCTCCCACGAGAGCAGCAAAGCCTTATCTTCACTGTACCTCTAGTCACTGATCTCTAAGTAGCCTTGTTTTCTGGCCACTACAGCTCTCTGTGTGCCATGAGTCATGGCACCATGGTGTCAAAGGGCTGGAAGACACCTGGGGCTCTAACATCTCTCTCATTGCCTGAGATCTGTGTTGATGTTGTTTTGTCACTTGTGGTCAAGAACATTTGCTGCATCAGTACATAAAGTTCAATGCTTCCTTGAGTGGACAGCTAGGGAACTTGCATCTGGAATGTACTGAGGGCTAGCAGTGAATTAATGCTGTCATTTTACAAAGACTCTGTTCTATATATGTGCCCAAATATTAACACAGATAACAGAGAGGAAACTAAAAATATAAGATATTCATTTTGTATGACTTAATAAAGCTACTAGTATAGTTTGTCTTATTTTGATTTGGTTTTATTTGTGGGATGAGAGATTAAGACAGCATCTTAAACTATAGCTTGCCTGGAATGGAACTCTCTCTGTAACTAGGTTTAACCTAGCTAGAGTCATTCTTTTCTAGTTACCTACTATCAGTAGTCACTGTGAACTTCTCTAGACTCTTTTCCTATATAGTCCTGATTTGACCCAGCATTTCCTATTTCCTCTTCTCCTAAGTAACTATCAATTTTCAATCACTTCTGCTTCAAAATTTTCCCTTGCCCTACACCTCCCTAGCAGTCCCTATGCCCATTCTCCTTGAAGACTCCTAGATTAACCATGCCTTCATTTCTCACTTTCTATAAAGAAAGATTTACACCTGCTTAGATTGACTTATTTTTCTATGTTAAAACACTATTTCTCATTAACTTCCTCAGGAACTACATATTTATTTTAGTGTTCCAATAGCAAGCTGAGCTATTACTCTCCTATCCTCTCATCGAAGACTTGATGTTTACAGCTCTGCAACAGTTGTGTGCACTCCTGCACAGGAGGGCACAGCCTACTCTTTTTTTTTTTTCAACTTTTATTAGATATTTTCTTCATTTACATTTCAAGTGTTATCCAGAAAGTTCCCTATACCCTCCCCCCTCCTGGCCCTGCTCCACTACCCACCCGCTCCCACATCTTGGCCCTGGCGTTCCCCTGTACTAGGGCATATAAAGTCTGCATGACCAAGGGGCCTCTCTTCCCAATGATGGCCAACAAGGCCATCCTCTTCTATATATGCAGCTAGAGACATGAGCTCAGGGGTACTAGTTAGTTCATGTTATTCTTCCACCTAGAGGGTTGAAGAACCCTTCAGCTCCTTGGGTACTTTCTCTAGCTCCTTCCTTGGGAACCCTGTGTTCCATCTAATAGCTGACTGTGAGCTTCCCCCTCCATGTTTGCCAGGCATTGGTATAGTCTCCCACGAGACAGCTATATCCGGGCCCTTTCAGCACTATCTTGCTGGCATATGCTATAGTGTCTATGTTTGCTGGCTGATTGTGGATGGATCCCTGGCAGCCACAGTCATTGGGTCCATCCTTTGGATTCAGCTTCACACATGATCTCTGTAACTCTTTCAATGTGTGCTTTGTTCTTAATTCTAGGAAGGGGTAACGTGTCCACATTTTGATCTTCCTTCTTCTTGAGTTTCAAGTGTTTAGTAAATTGTTTCTAGGGTAGTCTAGGTTTCTGGGCTAATATCCACATATCAGTGAGTACATGTTATGCGAGTTCTTTTGTGAATGGGTTACTTCACTCAGGATGATGGCCTCCAGATCCATCCATTTGCCTAGGAATTTCATATATTTATTGTTTTTAATAGCTGAGTAGTACTCCATTGTGTAAATATACCAAATTTTTTGTATCCATTCCTNTTAATGGGGATATTTGATTTTCTGGTGTCCACCTTCTTGAGTTCTTTATATATATTGGATATCAGTCCCCGATCTGATTTAGGATTGGCAAACATCCTTTCCCAATCCGTTGGTGGCCCTTTTGTCCTGTTGACAGTATCCTTTGTCTTACAGAAGCTTTGCAACTTACTGAGGTCCCATTTGTCAATTCTTGATCTTACAGCACAAGCCTTTGCTGTTTTGTTCAGGAATTTTTCCCCAGTGCCCATATCTTCGAGGCTTTTCCCCACTTTCTCCTCTATAAGTTTCAGTGTCTCTGGTTTTATGTGGAGGTCCTTCAACCACTTAGACTTGACCTTAGTGCAAGGTGATAAGAATGGATCAATTCCCAGTCTTCTACATGATAGCTGCCAGTTGTGCCAGCACCATTTGTTGAAATGGCTGTCTTTTTTCCACTGGATAGTTAGCTCCCTTGTCAAAGATCAGGTGACCATAGGTGTGTGGATTCGTTTCTGGGTCTTCGATCCTATTCCATTGATCTACCTGTCTGGTGCTGTACCAGTACCATGCAGTTTTTATAACGATTGCTCTGTAATACAGGCATGGTGATTCCACCAGAGTTTCTTTTATTGTTGAGAAGAGTTTTCGCTACTCTAGGTTTTTTGTTATTCCAGATGAACTTGCTTATTGCCTTTTCTAGATCCTTGAAGAATTGGGTTGGAATTTTGATGGGAATTGCATTGAATCTGTAGATAGCTTTTGGCAAGATAGCCATTTTTACTATATTGATTCTGCCATGGGAGATCCTTCCATCTTCTGAGATCTTCCTCAATTTCTTTCTTCAGAGACTTGAAGTTCTTGTCATACAAATCTTTCACTTCCTTCGTTAGAGTCACACCAAGATATTTTATATTGTTAGTGACTATTGTGAAGGGTGATGTTTCCCTGATCTCTTTCTCAGCCAGTTCATCCTTTGTATAGAGAAAGGTCATCTATTTGTTTGAGTTAATTCTATATCCAGCTACTGCACTAAAGCTGTTTATCAGGTTTAGGAGTTCTCTGGTGGAGTTTTTGGGGTCACTTATATATACTCTTTAAACACTACTTTGATTAGAAGATGAAGCTAAAATGAAGAACTTACATTATAAGAATTTTATTGTATAAGGGAAAGTTTATTTGATTATGGGGTTTTGTAATTTTTGACTTTAATACTTTTTTATTTTTTATCTCACACTTTTTAAAATTTTTATCTCACACATTATATAGTTCTTAATTTCACATTCTTCAAATTATTTCACATACACCATGCTTAAATTTTATGGAATCTACATTACTGAAGTTTTGTTATTGAATTTTTTTTTTTTTCTGACTGGTCATATGACTGTTATGTTGTGATTGGCTTACATGCATAAGACCCTGGGTTCCGTCTCCTACATTGAATAAATATTAAATAAAGAAGTAAAGAAAAAGAAAAATTCACTGTACATTCAGGATACCCATTTAATGTTTGTGTCATCATTGAATGGTTGTACAGCTTATCATGGCTAGTTAAATGTTTAAGAAAATGTAGAATGAACAGGATCATGAGATGTGTGACTTAAGGACACATTTGTCCCACATCACAGACTTTAATGCCCCACATATTGTTGAAGAAAAAACAATTGTTAATTTCTGGAAGTTGCTTCTTGAAGGTGAAAAGGACTGTCAATAGCTTATATTGATTATTTTCCTTCCCAAATGATGCATCCATGGCTATCCTGAGACTTAATGGTGATTCTCCTGTTGATTAGAAAACAAACAGCTAGTAATTTTATTGAATGTTTATTTCTCATCATGAATGCTTGCTTTCATGGAGAAGGATCTCTCTTGTTGCCATCCTTTTCCTCTCACTCCATCAATATTTAGGGAATTACATGTATTCCAAGGACCGTCTTAAAAGCTTTTAAAATTAGTCCATATAAACAGTTACAATGGCACAGCATGCCATTAGCCTAGATTGTTATTGCCATCCTGAGGCTGGAAGAGGTTAAAAGCATATCCAAATTGGCTCGTGACAGTGATCTGCCAGTCAATGATTTAATTCTCACTACTTTCAGCTGAAAGTTTTCAGTCTGATGAATACTTCCTGTTGCCTGAAACACTTTTTGCCTTGCATTTAGCATTATCCCACCAACTGCTGCTGCCCTATCTTCTGAGTAGATTGTCTCACAATCCAGGCCTGATTTTCCCTCGGGTATTTGTCCTTAAAAACTAAACCTCATTGGAAACTTGCCATGCAATCCATTCTTTTATCTGCCTACATTTGTTCTCTAAATAATCTTATCTGTAACTATGGATTTATAAATCATCCAAATGCTCAAGATGTAAATGTTTATGACTAAGGCCCTAACTTCTGTTCTGAAAGTCAGTAGTACATATCTTGATATTTCATAGCATTTTTATATTGGATATTTAAAAAGCATTTAGATTCTAAAGCTTTATAATAGAACTATTGATTGTCTATTACAGACTCCCATGAAATTTATTTCAAAATGATTGAAGAGACATATAGAACTACAAACCACACTTGTTGTCTCTAGGCTGGGAAGAGTGAGAAATTATCAGTGAGTATCTTTGATTGTATATATGTTGTGTATACAACAAAATTATTGATGTAATTGTAATTGATTTAATTGATGTAAAAATAATGATGAAAATGTAAATGATATTTTACATTTTCTTTAGTGACTCTGTATTCACCAACATTTTAAAATTAAAACATATTTATATTAATTTATTACTAAAGTATTTTTAAGAACATTGCATCTGACTTCTGTGTCTATTATGAAATATTATGTCTACATTTAACCATACCAAATGTTTTAAACTTTTTGATAATTACAGTACCGTGTTATATACTTAAAATTTGTATGGGTTCTATGTTTTTTTTTAAATCTACCATAAAATAAATGACACTTTGAGTGGTATATCAAAACATGTTTTAGACATTTTTCATAATTTTACAGCTAAAAGTTGCCTAATAATTTACAATTAAGAATTTCTAGAACACATTTTTGTTTCCTTAACAAAATCTGCTTTAAAAGTTACAATAATAAATTTTTCCCAATTTCAAAATATAATAGTTTGGCCACTTTAGCACCCACAATGAATTATTCAACTCAAACAAAACTATTAGAATGACAGAAATATTAGTTCAACTCAATGCAGCTCTATTTATGCATGAAGGCATTGATTGTGCTCCTTTAAAAGATAACATCGCATTATGAAGTGTGGATATAGGAAGCCCTAATTGACAGATAACACTTAGTCAGGAAAATAGAACTGTGGGCTAGCTGCTATATTCAAAGATGATTTAGTTTGATAAGATCTGGATTGTTTGGTCAAATTTGAATGTGAATGTGAGGTCAAAAATATTTCTCATCTGGAAATTTTCTGTAAATAAGAAAGAAATTAAAGCAAATAATAGATACTTAAGTATGAACAAGTTTTCTTCCCAAATCAATAGGACATTGTATTGTCCTTGGTTTTTTTGCTTTCAGATAGTTGGTTTTAATATCAGAGAGGTTAACTTTTTCGATGCAACAATATGCATTTTTCTCAATAATCTCTGCTACTTTATCAAGAATCAGATTAACGGTATCAAATAGCTATGCTTCCTACATAAAGAAATACAAATATTGCCAGGCAGTGGTGGCGCACACCTTTAATCTCAGCACTTGGGAGGCAGAGGCAGGTAGATTTTTGAGTTTGAGGGCAGCCTGGTCTACAGAGTGAGTTTCAGGACAGCCAGGGCTATATAGAGAAACCTTGTCTCAAAAACAAAACAAACAAACACCACAATTATTTAACGTTTATATTCTCAGAGAATGTTGTGATTTCTTTTTTTTTTTACTTATGGTATCGAGGAAATTATAACAAGTATATTATTATATAAGATGATACTTCATTCCTTCTTAGAATAGAGAACAAAACACACATTAAAGGAGTTACAGAGATGAAGATTGGAGCTAAGACGAAAGAATGGACCATCCAGAGACTACCCCACCCAGGATCCATCCCATAATCAGCCACTATTGCATATGCCAGCAAGATATTGCTGAAAGGATCTTGATATAACTATCTTGAGTGAGGCTATGCCAGTGCCTGGCAAATACAGAAGGGGATGCTCATAGCCATCTATAGGATGGAACACAGGGCCCCCAATATAGGAGCTAGAGAAATTACCCAAGGAGCTCTACAACCCTTTAGGTGGAACAACAATACAAACTAACCAGTACCCCCAGAGCTCGTGTCTTTGATGCATATGTAGCAGAAGATGGCCTAGTCGGCCATCATTAGGAAGAGAGGCCCCTTGGTCATGCAAACTTTATATGCTCCAGCACAGGGGATCGCCAGGGACAAGAATTGGGAGTGGGCGGGTAGGGGGGCAAGGCAGGGGGAGGATGGAGGGAACTTTTGGGATAGAATTTGAAATGTAAATAAAGAAAATATCTAATTAAAAAAAAGAAAAAAAGAAAAAAAAACCAATATTTTACTTTAAAATAGTATATGATGTGATTCATGATTCATCTCAAGTTTTATTTTTGCTCAGGGCACATTTTGCTTCTTCCCATTTCACTCCTATCTTTTCTGTGGCTCAGAACCAAGAACACACTTCCCACACAGTAAAAATGGACAGAATCATCTCTACCTGCTTCCCTCATAGTCTCTTATTTGTACATTTGGAAAACCAAAGTTCTAATTATATCTGCCTTCTTTTTCTCAGATTTTTCTATGACTTTTAACATTTCATCACCACCTTATAAACACTCATTTCATTGTCTGATTCATCAGTCCTCGGCATCTTCCTACTACTCTTCTATGTTTACATTGTTGCCCACTCAATTTGACCCCTACTCTATGCAAGATCTCTATCTTGGGGTATATATACCCCAAGATAATATGTCATATTAATATACATTGTTAATATATATATATATATATATATATATATATATATATATATTACACAAAAATGGGAGAACCACTGTAATATACCTCAACACATTAAGGCAAGGGTCCAGATTGAGTCTATGAATTTGTTCACAGAATATTATCATAAAATGATAAAATGTCCGACATCTAACTGCTAAGGTAGTAGATACAAGCTCTAAATTGCACCAAATATCAAGAGGATGGAAGATAAAACTCATGCTATACTATGAAACAACTATAAATATGAGTTGCCCAGAACCTAAATCAGAGAGTGTATACACTTCAAAGAATAAAAACCTGGATATGTAGGAGTTGTGGCACATATAATCTACCAAAGTATCTTTACAAATGCAAGGTTCAACTGTCCTGTTTGAACAAACATTGTAAGAGTACAACTAAAGATATTTTTACAGAAAAGGTCATAAAGAAAGAAATTTTAGAGAAATTCCTTCTGAAAAATGTTGATCAGATTAGCAGTAGGGTATGTAGCTAAAGCAGACCTTTAAAAATTCGACATTTGGTCTTCAACCCTATAGGTGGAAAAATAACATGAACTAACTAGTTCCCCCTGCGCTCATGTCTCTAGCTGCATATATAGAAGAAGATGGCCTAGTTGGCCATCATTGGGAGGAGAGGCCCTTTGGTCATACAGACTCTATATGCCCCAGAACAGGGGAATGCCAGGGCCATCACGTGGGAGGGGGTGGGTAGGGGAGCAGGGCGGGGACGTGGGAGGGTAAGGGAAAATTTCTGGATAACATGTGAAATGTAAATGAAGAAAATATCTAATAAAGAGAGGAAAAAAAAAAAAGAAAAAAAAAATTCGACATTTGAAGGTCGTGTTTTTCCTCTGGCACAATCACTTATGTGTTCCCAGGCTTGCAAGGTTGACTAGCGTATATAGAGTCCTCTTTTTAATGTTTTTAATTTTATCCTTAAGCTCTTCTGATCTGGGGTTCTGTGCTTCTTTTTGGATCTCTCATATTTTCATTATTATTTTCTTTTAGCCCACTTTCATTATTACAAAATATGCTTTAGTAAAATGAAACCAAGTGTGAGTCATATATTGTGTAAATGAAACTCTGCTGAGGTCTGTATTTCCTATAAGTTCTGTGACTTTGGGATGCCATGGGAATTCTATTACTCACTAGAAACAGAACATTAGAGCATTACCTTGCTAAAGATAAAATGCTTTCTAGCTTAATTCTGCCAACAACAAAGAATCATTCATTTGCCTTTCACTCACTGACTGTTTGTTTAGTCAAAGAGAGAGAGAGAGAGAGAGAGAGACAGACACAGACACAGACACAGACACAGACACAGACACAGACACAGACACAGACACAGACACAGACACAGACACAGACACAGACACAGACACAGACACAGACACAGACACAGACACAGACAGAGAGGAATCTTGGCCTTTTCTTCACTTTTTTTTTTCCTTCAGACAAAGAAGCTTGCCATGTTAAATTTCAACATCTATAATTATTTTCCTATTAATTTCCTCCTATTTTCCCACAGTATCCTTGTCTCATATTGTCAAATTCTGAGATGATTGCACCCTCACCCTGGCTAGCCCCTACTGTACCTTCATACCACTCAAACAATATTACAGAAGTTGTGCTTTGCTTATTTTAGTCTCCACTTCAACAATGATTGGAGGCTGCAGAGATGAGACAGCAGTTCATCACAGGGGCTGCTCATACAGTAGACACAGGTTCAGTTCCCAGCACCCACAGGGTGGTCCACAGACATCCTTAACTCTAGTTCCAGAGGATCTGATGTTGTCTTTTATCCTCTGTGGTCACTGGGCATACATGTTTTGCAAACACAAACTTATAGAAGAACATTCATAGACATAAATTGAAATGAATATCTTTAAAAAAATTTTTCTTATGCATTATGACTTTATCCTTTGGACAAATAAGTGGAACTTCCTGTAAGTTTAAATGTTAGTAAAATGTGTGAGATGAAGTCATCAACATTTTGGGCTTTGCCATTAAAATATGACTGTCAATAAACAATGACATAGAGATGTGTTTACATTTATAAATTTCAATGTACATAGTGTAAGAACAATGCTGCATCCCAAGATGTTTCCCCCCAAATCACACATCAACAATTGTTGTTGAGAAAATTTACACAATATCTAGAAATTTAATATTTTCACAAACCTTGAATTGTTCTTGTGTGCTTACATAATGTCTATATTCTATTTAATAGGTCAGACAATATGTCTTACAGCACAACAAAGTACATTCCTAAGAGTAGAGTAAATCAGTTCTTGAACTTTTAATTTCTAAACGTATTTGGTACCTTTAATGTGCAAAGATAAAGCCATTCATCTACTATGCACTCTAATATATGGTTAATATTTGCATGGGTTCTGCTTATGAATAATTAGGTTCATTTCTAGAACAAATGACATGGGTTACTCAAACAAATGATTCAGATAGATACATTTGAGAACTAACATATACTTAAGTATATTTAAATATGTATTATTTTCAAGAAAGATAGAACAAAATTTTATGAACTATTTAACATAAATCTCCGAAGTTGTCTACTGCAATTTCTTTAGTGCTCCTATCTGTATTCAATAGTTCTTCCAGAAATTTATAATTATTTCCAGGTGCATTTCTATTTGGGATTTCAATGCTCTGAGAAGATACTAATTTCTTACTTATAAATCTAACTCCTTTAAAATAATCAACTCAAACATATTTAAAAGGAAGTTTCCAGAGTACTTTTTTATTTTTAATTTAAATATCATCCCATTTTGTATTCCAAGTTAGCCTAGAAATTATAGATAACTCAAAGAATGTATGAAGTCCTGCTAACCCTCCTGTCTCAGCCTCCTAAATGCTATGATTATTGCTATGAACCACTACACATGTTTAAAAAATAAAATGAATTATAATACAATAATTTTAGAAACTTTTATACCATAAGATGTTCTATATATATTTGAGACAAATATGTTACAAATCTAGGCAATATATTTCATATAATTAGCAGAGAATATCATGGGAAGTCATTGTGGATAAAATCTAAAATATGATGTTTTCCCATTATTAGAAATGACTGTAATTCTACATCAATGTGTAGACATTCCATTACTAAATGAGTTTGTTGAGGATGGAAAAGTTTTTTCCTCCTATCTAACAGTTTGTCATTATTTCTATGTCCCTGTGATACAAATATAATCAATCATACATTAGTATCCTTAGAAGTAAAGAATCAAGGT